>JAIPRM010002289.1:0-31338 GCA_025469315.1 Stegophylla sp. TES_Ste_2020 | reverse complement strand
TTCCTTTGTTCAGAATCGTTTTACTGAAGAAATGATTTATCGTTTCTTTAAAATTTAATACGCCCGTCAAGAGAATACCACCCGTCGTGCGAAATACACCCATCGTGCGAAGTATGTCCGGCTTTTTTTTTATTAATTTATCAAAATTATTTTAGATTCTGAGTGTTCATTTTTTTATTATTTTTTTTCCTTTCTATAAACAATTTTTGCGTATAAAAATACTAATTCAAGAGTCTCTATCAGCTCGTACATTTTGATTCAATCATCGACTCTTTATACTTGAAATTTCTCAAAATTCACATTATTTCAAAGGGTTTACACTTGACGCCATTGTTCGACTCCCGAGAACTCCTAGACATAGGATCCCTCATCCCCACACCCAACCATAACTTGGACTCTGATCTCGATCCCTACCCCCTTCTATGGACCCTGCTCCCCCCTCATAAAAATATTATGTTTAGTTTATTATGTTTATATAATTTAGTGTTACCTCCGTAGGAGTCCAAAAATTGACGTACAGTTTGTACGAGTGGATTTAAACACCCGGCATATTTCGCACCGTGTAAATTTTTCGTATATGAAAGTCGACCCTCCCCCTAATGTAATATGACTTAAAAATATTTTGTAACCTATTTTATTACATCCGTTAGCAACATTTTAAAATTTGTAACCAATTCGAAAATTAAATTGGCGAGGGGTGGGGGCAAACGTAACTATGCCCCTGCCCCACTTAAGTCAAACCTGTTCAAAATTTATTGTCACCTGATCAAGTTACCATATGTAACCATTTTTGTTACCGACTTTTTATCACGTTTTGTAACGTCAATAATTTCGAGTTGGTAATATCGAGTGAAAATCGCCGGAAGTCCTGTGCCTGCACCCCTCCCCTCCACGACTTATCGCTATAATATTATCCTCGCGAGATTCGGGACGTACGGGGGAAAAATTATAATAATATTATTGTTTCGCTTGCCGAGGGATCCGCGGAGGCGCCAAGAGGACGCGCACATGCAGCAGCACATACGGTTATTATTTAATGTACTTTTTTTTTTTTTTTTCATTCGAATTATTTTTTCACGCCCGGCCCCAGAGTTTTCGACCATTTAAATTGATATTTATTACGCCTCGTCCAGGAGCAACTCCCGTACGCTTTTACCTGTTCCCACCACGCACCCTCATCCCCTAATATATAAACACATAAGTCGTTCGTCCATTGAGATTAATTTTCGCTCGTTGACGGGGTGAAAAAGTGCCTGCGTTAAAACTTCATAATAACGGATTTACACGTCGTCGTCGTCGGCTGTCTTTCCGCGCGAAATTTACGACTGCCGAAACAATAACGAAACGGATATAGCCGGGGAAAAAATCTCCCGTGACAAAATGACTGCCGTCAAATAAAAACGGATTGAAAGCGTTTTCACATTTATTATTATTTACCATTTACCTTGTACGCGAGGGTGGGAAAATAGGAGGGTTCCGGCCACACAAGGCTTGAAACCGGTTAAAATACCGTTTAAAAATAAAACCCAAATTTCAAAAACTGGTAAAAAATTAATACTTAGTATAGAAAATTGAAATCAAAAACGGAAAAAATTAATATCAGTTATTGAAACCGAAACCAAAAACGAAAAAAATTATAAACACAGGCATTCGAAAATCGTTCGAAAGCAAACAAAAATAGATAAATACTAGTAACCGAGAATGAAATCAAAACCGAAAAAAAAATCGGTTTCAACAACTGGTTTTAAGTGTTGGGATATTTCGTTTTGCGAAAAATTTTCCTTATTTAAAAAAAAAAAATCAATTGCAGATAAAAAAATCATTGTAAAACATTAGCTTCTTCATTTCGTTCACAGTTTAAAATCCTTGAACGGAACAAAATGCCCTATTTGGATATTTTGTACCCACCAGGGAACTATTTGTTCCGTTTTGTGAATAATTTGTTCCTCCAGTATTCAAAATTTAAATCAAAAATGGGAAAACCAAAAAAAATGAATACAGGTATTTGAAACCAAAATTGAATAAATAAATACTGGGAACCTAAAACGACACCAAAACTTCAAAAACTCATTTCGGTTATAAACACTGATTTTGGATGTTGGGTTATTTTGTTCAGTGGGCATTTTGTTCCCTTTGACGAAAGTTTTGTTCTTAAAAAAAAAAAAAAAAAATACTGGATATTTAGTTCCACTGTAATTGATTTATTTATTTTTACAAAGAAAAATATGTTTTCTTCCCTGTCAGGATTTTTTTCTAAAACGGAATTTCGTTAAAAACTATCGTAACATTGTACAACAATCAGATAGGTTTATTAAGACGAGATTAATATTTATGAATAGTGAACAAATATTATAGCGTATGAAATTACGATGCGGTAAAAAACGGAAGAATCCCAAACGTGGAAAATCAAAGAGTCCTTGAATTTTTTTCGATTTTCTTTAGAGGAGATGGGGTGAGGCGGTGTAACGGGGTTGGGAGGGAGGACGTTCACAAAAGCCCTAAACTCGTGTAAATTCTATTATACAAAGCGTTCAAACAATTTGAATAATTAATTTTCCCTTTGTGCTGCTGCTGCTGCAGTGAAGTCCCGACGGTAATGCGCGTGCGCAAGCGTGTAGTTCATTCTTTGAAAAATAACTCGCGTGTAAATTAATTAAAAACTGTGTTGTACCGCCGTATATTAGCGCGAGTACAAATATGCGTATAAGATCATAAAGGAACAAATTTGATGGAAAAAGTTGTGTGGCAGAAAATTACCTTGTTAAAAGTGGAAATTTCGAATAAACGCGTTAGGAATTTTCAAGGGAAGAAAATGAAAAATCAAATTAACAAACCTTTTCCGTTTTTTTTTCTTGTCATCAAACAGTTTATTATTATATGCACTATAACCAGGGATATAGCCAGAAGGGTGGCTGAGGGGGCTGAAACCCCTTCCGAAAATTCAGGAAATCTTAAATAATTATCTAATTAGTTATAAATAATATAAAATATGGGATATGATTGGTAGCTGGTAGTTGTTGAAAAAGTAATAAGTGATAAGATCAGAAGGGATAAAAAATGTTTGATGAAGACAAAACAAAGACACATAAAAGGTGGATTTATATATTTTTTATTATTTCCTTTAGAAAGAAAATCGATTTTTGAGAACGGGGAGGGGGAAGGCGATTTCCCTTATATCCTTCACTAGTATCTTAAACCATAGGCGCAATTAGGAAGGACATATGAGGTTCAGCTACCCTTAAAAAATCACTCAAATACACCCCCCTATATTTTTTGAAAATTGCTTAAGGTAGACATTTAAACATGTTAATTGTTAAGCCTTTGGAGGACTAAAACAATTAAATAAACATGTTAGCCCCTATAAAATTAATCCTAATTGCACTAATGTATTCAACTGATAAGCCCTCTCCGAAAAAAATTCCCGGCTACGCCACTGACTATATCTACAGTGAATACATGCACAAAAAAATGACACCTGAAAATCCGACCGCAATATTGAATGCAAGCATCAGTTTGACCAGAAGACAAATTTTTTTTTTCAGTTTTAAGTATAGCAGATATATATTCTTTGGTTCGGGGCAAAACAGTGCGAGCAACACCCCTCTTTAATACAAACATATTTTTCGAGGGGTATTAAATCGAATATATTTACATATAATAATATGTAATCACTTAATCGGATAACATGAAGATGGAGGCCGAATAGCGTAAAAGTCCTCATGTCCGGGTTTGAGAGATCCAAATACCAGTATCATTTCAATCCCCGTTGGGTGGAGATTTTTGGTGTAGATTCGCTGAACTAGTGGGTATGCCGGTTATTTATAAAGGTCAAAATATGTTTAAAAATATATCTCTCGTAATAATATCTCCAATCAAAAATATCTCTGATCGATATTCGTTTGGAAAATATATCTCTACAATAAAGGGATTTTTTGTGGGAATATTTTGTGATTAGAAATATTTTTCTGAAGATTTTTTCTCGGATATATTTTGTGGTATGGGAAATTTATTCCAGACGTATATTTTCTGAAGTAATTTCGACAAGAGATGTTTTGTGATTAGAGATATTATTTTGGAAATGCGTTTGTGGATACATTTTGTAATTTGTAATATTTTTCTGTAGATGTTTTGTGATTAGAGAGAATTTCGCCGGAGATATATTTCTGGGAAATATTTTGACAAATAATACGTATCGTGAAATACGTCGTATAATTATCTCAAAATGGGTGGAGGGGGAGATGGGGATTGGATCGAAAGCGACACGGGGAACTGCCACAGCGAGGCGAACGGGAAACGATTAAAATAATTTCGTACGCGCGGCACGCATATATACACGGTCCAGTGGTCCTAATCCCCGGCGCAGTTGAATTGCCTATGGCGTGCGCCGGGACGTTTCCAACGGTGGCGATATTAATATCGCAACAATATTATTATTATTATTATTATTATTGTTATTGTTATTATAATATTCCCTTTGTCGTGGTCCCATCTCTTGGGAGGGGGGTTGGTTGGGATAGAGACGGTTTAAACGTTCTCGTCGCGAAAACCATTAACGGAGAACTATATACGCGCGAATCAACAGCAACTTTTAACGACGATTTATCATCACCGTAATACATTATTATTATTATTATTATTATTATAATGCTATACACTTAATATTATACGCGATATAATATACATTATTATAAAATAATAATAATAATAATAAAATTCAACGATTTATCACCAACCCCCCGATAATATAAATTCGCGGTCGTGGTATACGTATCATATTGTTTTTGGTCGCCATTACGTAACGGGATGTTTGGTAGAACTTTACGCATTATATAAGACTTCTGCGCTCTTCTGCGCCCCTCCTCTCCCTCCACCGACGCGTCTTTCCCAGCCCTCGTGTTTTAATTACAAAACGTCATTTGAATGTGTATAATATTATTTATTCATAACCGTCGAAATCGCAACGAAAATAATATTAACAATAATATTATGTTGCTGTAAGTCGCCAAAATACGACTGGTGAATAATTATTTTCGCCTATAACCATCCTATACCCCCTCCAATTTCAACATATATCATACTCAGGTTACCCCCCATATTGTACACCAGGGGGTACGATAATCCTAGGATAATTGTACCCCCGGTATAATATTCCTAGGATATCTATACCCCCAATATTTTATACCGGAGGTAAAAATATTCCATGATTATAGTACCCTCAAGTATAAAATTTGGGAGATATATATATATATATATATATATCCTAAGAGTATAGTACCGGAGAATATTAATATCCTAGGTTTCTAATACCCCCAGTTTCGAAATTTATAGATATCCTAGATATATAATACTGGAAGTATTATTATCCTTGGATTTTCGTACTCCCCAGAATAAAATATTGGGGTTATAGATGTCCTAAAAATATAATACCAGAGGTATTATTTTCCTAGGATCTGTGTACCCTTCAGTATAAAGTATTAAGGGTATAGATATTCTAAAATTATAATACTAAGAGTATGGTAATGCTAGGATTATGGTACCCCCGGTATTAAAAATATGGGATTATAGATATCCTAGGAATATTATACCGGGGTTACAGTTATCCAAGGAAGACTACTCCCGGGGGGTATGGTTATCTGGGGATACGATTTTCCTGTTACACCGTCTTAAGTGTACCACGAAATATCTCAACTAAATATTCAATAATAATGTTTGCTACATAGACCTGATAATATATATGGACTGGATTTAGAGAGAGAAAATGATGTTATCCAGCACTATAGAGAAGATGTCGATCAAATGCCTTGAAGTAAAAGATAAATCTATAGTAAAATCCGTGAGTTTACTTATCAATCCGACTTTATTTTGAAAATAAAATTGGAATTCATCTAATTTCCACAGTTATATAAATAAACAACTAGATAGTCGACTCAATATTAAAAAAAAAAAATATCATAAGATCTAGGAGTAGTTGACACTTGGTATTGTAAGAGGGCAAGATTTAACTACCTATTCCATGTTTTATTACATCATGAACTATATTATGATAAAAACAAGATCAAAATTCGTAACATTCAATTTATCAATATCATAATTCATAAAATATAAATAAACTTAGAAAAATTTGTGTGAGCTCCATCATATGTTACACTGCATACAGTTGGCCTAACATTATTATAGGCATGAATTAATGCTGAATTTATTAGTTCTACAATAATTGTTGTACTACAGTTGTTTAGTTTCTTAATGAAAACAATTCCATAAAACACATCTTTAACTTCTTGTTTCGTCCATTGAATTATTTTTACGATAATTAAATTTCCTTGCAGGAAAATTAGCTAATGACATTTTACAATTCAATTTACGCTGTAATATATATATATATATATATATATAATTTCAAACTGTTTTAGCATCGTCCTAAACATGAACGTACTTATTGAGTTTGTTATTGTTATTAAATAATTCATGGAATAATCAAATACTTAATGGCAAAGTCAATTAATTTTGGCAAGTTTATAAATAAGTGTCAAACTTCTATATGCTAGACAAGTCATCTATCGAGTTGTTTTAGATATCTGTACTAACATTAAAATAAAATTATCAAACATAATACATTATCGGGTCTATGGATTGAAAAAAAAAAAAAAAATGATATTTTTTTATTCCATGATCATGTATCTACTGTGTTCATGTGATGTCGGGCAGCGAAAAAGTTAGGCAAGAGGGGAGGAGGGTAGAAGCGAAGTCTATCTATTTATCAGACTTACGGTTTGCTACAATATGACTGGGGGTTACTGAAATACTCAACAAGGCAAAATGTCAAGTTTTTAACACACTTTTAGTGTGCGCTTTCGTAATACAAAATAACTTATTTTCGTTACCATACACAGACAGATAATTTTTTTCCTAGTCATTTCGATCCATAGACTACAGCTGTCCTGAACCTAAAATTGACGATGTTAAGGTTTTTTGTAATTTGAAAATAATGACATTTTTCGATTTCGCCAAAAACATAACCTACATTAATTTAATAGGTACTTAATAATATTTATTGACAAATATTTTAAATGAAATAAAATTACTGAGCTAAATTATATTTTAAAAAAAGCATAACCTTGAATTATCAAAGTAACTTGTTTACTGGAATAATTGTGTTTTAATTAAAACTTTATTAAAACTCGACAAGTATGTTCTGTTCTTTGAAAAATCTAAAAACTTTAATAATTTTCAAATTTCAAAAAATCTGTAACTCTTTCAATTTTAATCGCAACTAAAGAAAGACTTTGCGAAAAAAAAAAGAATTCGTCGGTGATGGTCGATCAAAGGACAATTTTTCAATTTCAATTTATTTGAGACGAATAACATTAACGTTTCATCGACGGTTGTCCTTACTGTAACATTATACAATTATAAGGTTGGAAAATAACGAGTAAAAAGTCAAGTTACTTTTAACTAAGTTACTTAATGAGTTTCATATTTTTCTTCTTGAAAATAACTTCTAACTTATCAAATTATATTCACTTCCAAAATATGGTCTAACTTTTCAATTAATATTTTTTGCAGCTGCATTAAGTTAATTTTAGATTTATTTCAAAATGTTTTTGAACTAACTGCTTTCACTAAAAAAAAAAAAATATTAGGTGTTTATAAATAAGGTGTTAAGCGTCAAAATATTAATTTTCGCTATTCATTATCAATGAGTCTATGTACCTTTAAACTTAACTTAATTAGTTAAAAAAAAATAAAAAAAGAAACTTACACAGATTTTTACAATATTATAATAATTGGAAAGCTTGATGGGCGTTGAGAATATGAATTAAATAATAAAAAAAATGGAGTAAGTATTGTGAATAAGTTTCTCTGAGAATTCGTGACGAACAAACCCTAATAATAATAATATATTCAACTGGTCGAAATTGAAATGTTTTAATTACGGGACGAACAAATTCACAAATTGACGTCGGAATGAAAATAATGGGTTTTTAATTAGTTTTCACATAGGGACGGTTTGAGGGAAAATATGAATGCCGCGGCTGGAATATAAATGAACGACACGACAATGGCGCGAAAATAATGTTTTATTATTAAACAGTGGGGAGGGACAACATAAATATGTTCATGAGCCCCACGAATGAATAAAATTATATCAAGAGCTGAAAACATCTTAAATTAATTTTAGGTTCTTAGTAGAGCGAATAAGCTCTATAGTGTTTTTGTAATGATGTTTCTTTTCTTTTTTCTTATTTCTTATTTGTACACGTTTTCATATAGAAACACTCGTCAAAAAAATTCCGAACAGAGACTCTTTGATCACAATTCGCACATAGATGAAACTTTTGAGATATCATTTTTTGAATTTCTTAATATTTTACACGGAATTTGGGAAAAACTAACCGAAATTTCAAACAAAAATGTTTCAGAAACAATTTTTTTTTCAATCCAAACTTATTGAAAATATAAATGTAGACAGACATTAGTTATTGTACAATAATTATATGAGAAATATTTTGGTGCAAGAAAATTTTAAAAATGTATAGAAAATGTTATTGGTAATTTTTCCCCAACATTTCTTCTTTCAAATCAAAAATTTTTTTTTTCACTTTTCTAAGGTAAAATATAAAAATATTTTTTGGACATTTTTCTAACATTTTCTTTTCTCATTTATTTTTTATGTTTTTAACTTTCTTCGTTCAGAATCGTTTTTATTGAAGAAATTATTTATGGTTTTTTTAAAAAAATTCAATACACCCGTCAAGAGAATCCCATCCGACGTGTGAAGAACACACTGTTTTAAATTACAAATAATGTTTTCCGTTAATTATTCTCAGTCACGGGAATATTATTCCCGCGATTATTTGCTCGTCATCGGGGTGGAGAGTAAAAAAAAAAAAAAAAAATTAACCTCCGCTGTAACGAGGTGGTACACATTCGTCTCGCGTTCGACAAAATTGGATTGTGGGAGCAGCGGCGGTGGCGGCTATGCGTATATATTATATATATAGTTCAATTCGCCGAAGAGTCACTCGCGTGCGATGGCATTAAATGTAAATGCGACCAACAGCGGTGTGGGTCTCGGCATTTTGGCAACCGCAAAAACGGATATTCTTACCGCCCACTTTTTGGAGTGGTCGGGTCGAAAAGGACTTTTTTTTTTGCCGTCGCGCCATTATGTTCGGAGGCATAAAAAAAAAAAAAACATTATTTACCATGTGAATAGAAGAACAATGTCGCGTGTGGTTTTTTCCCCTTTTTCGAGTGGTGTGTGTCCGAGGATAATAACGTTCGACGAGAGAGAGAGAGAGACAGACAGACAGACAGAATGTCGTGATATGTATATATATATATATATATATTTTTTTTTTTTTTCGAAAACGCGAAACGATAATAAAAATAGCAACATTTTACTGTTGTGTTTATACGCATACATCGATGCGATTATTTTTTATTTTTATCTTTTCAATACATATCGACGGTCTGAAATTGTTACGAGCCACCCTCTGTATTGGGTCCCACGGTATCAACAGAGATAATATTAAAAAAAAAAAAAAAAAAAAAAAACCAAACGGAAATCTTTTCTTTATATTTTCGCGATCGCAGAGGCGTTGGAAAAAAGGTCAGAATTGAGTCCCCAAATACTTTCACCGCGGCGAAATAAACAGAAGTTTTGTAGAACAATTATTATTAAGTTAATAGGTTAAAACGGATTTCTATTTTATATGTTATCCAGGGGCTAACGTGTAAATTTTATAATATTAGTTTTCTCGAATTATCCGCTGCATTTCTTACGTCCGTGAATTTGCCCCCCCCCCATTTTGTCTTAAAGACTTCAAGTCTTTACAGATATTTTGCAATTAATTTTCTAGATTTTGCTCGGCATTTTTCAGAATTTGCATAGCCACGGTTTTCCGCCTAAAATGGTTTTAAGGGTGTTATGTCAAATGTTATAAATGTTAAAAATTTATAACATTTAACTTAACTTTTAAAATTTGTAATCATTTTTTTCAATTTCAAATCAGCAGAGCAGTGACAAACCACGGAATAATAAAAAAATATAAATGGAAAATATTTATTTTCTTCTCTACGCTGATAATTTCATCAAATTTTAGACCGTTTTTGGAGAAGATTTTGATTCATTCTGTCGTTACACCGCGAGATACCGGGAATCACGTGAAAATCCGATTGTGCGTACAGACTTTGAAACTGAGGATAAAATTAATGAAAAAATACTCAGAATATATAAAATCACAACGGAAATGAAAAATAATTTAATATCGTTCTAATGGTCAAACTGGTACTCGCATCATTCAATATGGCGGACGGTTTTTAGGGCGGACCATAGACTAATATAGAGAGGCCGTAGTTACTGAATCGTGATGCGCAAACTGTGGATGTTTGACAGTGTGACCATCAATAAAATACAAATTTTGTATTTAGTATTATGTTCCTTAATTTATGTTGTAGCTTAAAAATTGTATTCATTAGGTATTGAATAAAATACAAAGTAAAATTGAGTGTACGCCGTACGGCATATTTTATCAAATTCACTTTAAATTAGAGATAGCGTTTTTTTATTATTTTTTGAAAAACTATTGCAAATTATGAAAAATGATTTCTTTAAAATACCTACCATTCAGAATACATTTCTGGACAAAAATTTTGGATAAGTTTTACTATAAACACCACTTAGAATCTGAAATGATAAATAGCTAGTAGACAACCAATGGTTAATGCTGCCGTGCTAAGCCAAAAAAGGGTAACTCCAATTAATGCAATTGTTCAAAACAGCAAATATGGTTTTTGACATGATATAATATTTAAGCCTTACAATGAAAATTATAAAAAAAATTTAAAACTCCTTATTGTTGATATATTTAATTTTAAAGGCTATAACACAAGTATCCTAGACAACACTCGGACAATGCTCGGGGAATTAAAATGTGAAATTCAAACATTTTTATTGGTAGATGACAACTAAACAGTATGATAATATTAAACAAGTGATACGGTTTTACAATTTATTTTTTTTTTTTTTAACAATGAAGGCCCTGTTAAATATCCACGTTTTGCGCATCAATATGTTAATATAGGCAAGACACCCAACGGCTTCTCTATATTACTCGATGGGGAGAACAGAGGTCTATTTATTTTTATTTTTTTTATGACATGTACGCGTAAGCATGATATAAACCCCGGTTAAAATCTGAAATTACAGCTGTATTCGCGCGTACATAATACTTAATATATTATGCTACAAAAATAACACGACAAAATTAACACTAGAATAATTATTACGAAAGTTCATAAATTCTACGGCACGCTGTAACGGTAATTATTTCCCCGGCACTAATAAACGTTAATTACACAAATTACAAGACTCTGGCGGCGCGTCTTTTTCGAGGTACACCGACTGCGTTACCGTCCAAAGTCGAAAGCAACGACCGACAAACATATTATTTAAATTATGTTAAATTTGTTTGACGTTTTTAAACTTTTTTTAATAACTAATAGGACGCGAATGGAATTACAAAATTATTTTCCCATAAATCTCAACGCACGACGTACGTACGTAATTATAATTTTTAACCGTGTTAGAACTTCAAAACAATTTGCGTTTTGTTTTGTTTTGTTTTTTTTTTTTTAACACCGTATAAGATATCGTTTTTGTTTAGTGTTTTTAATAAACGGTTTTAAAAACGCCATTATTGTACAAATCGTTTGTGATAAACTTAAAAAAAAATTTGTTTTGTGTTTTTAAATACCATCGAATTATATTTAATAAAAAAACATATTATTTTAAAGTACAACAATACACTTTTATGTTTTTTTTTATTATTAAATATAAATATCCAGTTATATTAATTTACAAATTAACAAAATAATTTTTCTATATTTGAATAAATTACTTTTCTTATGAGATACATTATGAGTAGGGCAGAGGACTTTTAGCATTTGCATATATTTTGTTTTGCTCAGTTACAAAAGTAGCAGAGTACGAAATAAATACGTTTCTTGCTTTTACAAAGCTAGTTTTGAAATTTTATTTTGTATATAAATGCATATTTTGAGTATTTTTTCAAAATATGCATTTTGGTTTTTAGGGCATATTTTATATTTTTATACTCTATTTTAAACTTTTTGAGACATATTTAACTTATTTCAATTTTTTCCATTATTTCAAACAATTCGGTCAAAATTTTTAGATAAACATTTATTTACTTTTAATTTTTGTCGCATAATATTGTTTTTGACTGTCCGTGGACACATTTATTTCCTAGAAACGCCTGAGGATTGCGAATAAAGTAATAATAATAAATTTGCCGTAATTAATTTTATTAAGTAATGAATACATCATCATATGTGTCACAATGGTTTAAATTTTATTTTTGTTTTGACTCATTTTAAAGCATATTTATTTCATTAATACTTTTTAATTAAATCGCAAAAAAAAAAAAAAAAATGTTAATGCATAATATTTTAAGTGCATAAGAGTTTGCATATTTAAACATTTTTTCAGAGCTACAATTCCTCTGCCCTAATTATAAGTATATTAGGACTGAGAAAATTTAGTTTTAATAAATGAAATAAATATAAAAAAAACTTTAAACTTATAATTCAATTCCGTTTTCGTTTTTATATCCCCCCCCCCCGTTTATGACATTTATATTTATTTGTCGTTTTCGTTTAATTTTTTTGTTTTGTTTTTAAATTTAAAATTTTCTTCGTTGAACACGCACAGTTTTACAAAAAAAGGTTTTCCGTCCCCGGTTTCGACCGTAAATAAAAAAAAAATAATAATAATAATCGATCTTTATACAAGCGTTTTTGTTGCCATGTCGTTAATTTTTATACGCGCAACAAACGTTTTATGCGCACGTCGAACTCCGCTCGAGAAACCGTCGGAAGCGGCAAAACATTATTTAGCGAAGACGTACGAATTGAAACGCATTATATATTATTATACGACGTTGTAAAAAGAAAGTTTTCGAAGCTCCCGCGTTTTGTATTTCCGTTTGACCGGAGAATATAAATGAAAAACAAAGAAAACCGCAGTGGAAATTCCAGCGTATAAGTACGTATAATTACTACGACTACGTAGCGCTGAAATTATACCGTGATATTATACTCTCGACCGGTGCAGGCGCAGGTTTCGTCGTCGCCGTCGTCAGCAAATATCCTCGAGTATTTATAATCACGTCGCGGAGGGGTAGGACGTAGGGGTGGTGGTAATGCCAGAAAGTCAAATAATGACAACGCATTTGTACGGGCTTCGGTCGTACATAACACGTAATCAGGGATGTGAATTTTATGTGGTAGAAAAAAAAACAACTTTTAAAATGAGTTTAATTTACCATAAATAAAAAAAAAAAAACCGGACGTACATCGCACGATGGGTGTTTTTCGCACGACGGGTGGGATTCTCTTGCCGGGTGGGTGTACTGAATATTAAACAAACGATAGATCATTTGTTCAATAAAACGATTCTGAACGAGGGCAGTTAATAATATCAAAAATAAATGAGAAAAAAAATGTCCAAAATTTTTTTTTTTCATTTTCAAAATCTTTCTTGTATTATTTCCTATCTATGTTTAAATTTTCATATAGTTCGGATAAAAAAATGATGGTTTCCGAGTCGATTTTGTCAAATTTTGGGTTGTTTAAAAAAAAAAATTAAAGAATTGGAAATTAAAAAAATGACCTGTTTTAAGTACTATCAAGAGGCAAATCCAGTTTCAAATAGTTACTGATCGAAACTTTTTCACAAGTATTTCCATACGAAAAGCTGTACACAGAAAAAAAAACATCATTGTAAAATCATTGTAAATCATTGTAATCATCATTGTAAAAACACTTGTTTCTTCACTTCGTTCAGAATCTAAAAATACCAAAAATTGTGGTGTAAAATGCACTAAAACGCCAAATTTGTGCTTGCATTTTTTATTTATTTATTTATTTTTTTTTTTTGATATCAGCATTTTAAAAATCTGGACATATTTCGCACTACGGGTATTCTTCAATCTTCACGTAGGAATAGTCGGAGGAATTTCTTCGATAAACAATTTTGAGTGATGAAGCTTTTACAATTTCTATTTAAAAATTTCGAGGTTTGGCGTGATTACAAAAAAAAAAAAATCATTACTCGGCTAGTTTCAAAACCACTATTATCTGAGAAAGGGAAACCTTAACTCTAACCAAACCTCTCAAAAGTACCATTTAGGGGTGAATTCTGATTTAAAAAATCGCCATTGGAGATTTTAATGAGTAATGGTCAGAATCTTGGGCAGGGATAGGGAAGATTAAGCGAATTTTGAAAAAATTCTAAGTATTAAGTACCATCTAGAGCCGGATTTTGATTCAAAAAGTGGCTGATCAAGGCTTTTGGATTAGTATAACAATACGCAAAAGTGTTTACAGAACGGAGAAAAAAAAATAATAATTATCATTGATATGCTTCTTCACTCCGCTTGGAATCTAACTTCTAATCCCCAGACAAACTAGTTTACGTTTCGGTCCACTGTGAGCCTTTAGAAAATATGCGAAACGATTAAAACGTAAAACTACATTGTAAATCACATGAAACTTACAGAAAACACATAGAAAAAAAAAACCGCATTATTAATGTGCAGTTATTACCGACGACGAACGATTATCGTCCCGAGCGACAATTTTTCTCTCGACGCATTAGCTACTTAATATGTACCCATTTTTTTCTTAAATTTTGTATTTTTTTTTCTATCCAAAGACATTTTATGCCCTGGAAGAAGAAATGCAAAAAAAAAAAACCCTGTCTCCCGCTTTCCGGGAAATAAAAAGAAATGTTATTATTACTGCAGCAGTCATCCCGTTGAACGTGCGATTTTACACCCTTGTTCGCGCGCAGATAGTACTTGATGGCTGCGTGTCTCGCGGAAATGTACAGGCATTTCTCCCGGTTTTACGACAGTACCTTCGCTTTTTTTTTCTTTTTTTTATATTTGTCGACAATACCGAAAACGGCGTTTTCTCCCCGTGTACGACAAGTGACAATGCACGTCCCCCCCGACACTGCACCCTTTCACTACTACTCTTCGTGGGGGTAGTCCTTCTGCACGTCTAACCGCGACTGCTACTAGTGGTATATACTACGGCCAACGTGCAAGTATTAGATATAGACTCGTGATATTACTATTGCTAAGGATGGGAATTTAAAGCACTAAAAAACCTGAAAAAACGCCCTTAAAAAAAATGCGGAAATGACTTGATATAATAAAAAAAATCACTAAATCACTAGCAAAAATGGCTTGGGATTGATTTATTAAATAATAAAACAACAAATAAATGAATAAAATGATTTTGCCCAATTAAGGATTCATAGGGACTAAAAAAAATTAGATTAAAAAAAAAAAAAAAAAACAGTTTTAAAGGTTTTCATGACGAATTTTGGGTAGTTTCACCTGAATTTTGAAAAAAAAAGGACTATTGAGAATTTCGAAAAATAACCTCTTAGAAGTACTACCTAGAAATAAATTCTGATTTAAAAATTTGTTGGTCTATATACTTGTAATTTCTATACAAAAACGTGTACACAGAAAAATAAAATAAACATAATTGTAAAAACACTAGCTTCTCCGCTCCACTGAAAATCTAAAAGTGTGCGGAACGAAAACGCTGAGAAATTAGATACTACAAGAGTGATTTTCAACCTTTTTTATTCTACACCCTCCCATTCAATTTACATTTTTATAAATCGCATCCCTCTTTCCCGTAAATTTTCAAAAATCTTATACCTTTTTAAATTAGTGTATTGATTTTTTTTTTTTTGGTGATATTTATAATTAATAAGTCTAAATATCTATTATATTATATTATATGTAATTATAAAACATAATTTTTTATTTTCATAATTTTAAGTACGATAGTACCTATAAGTATAAATTAACTTAATAATTAACGTTAAAACAGAAATAATAATACAAAATGTAAATATAATACTTTTTTAATAATTTTAACAAACTGAATTCTCTCAATTTTATCATTACTTTATTCCCCCATACAGTGTCTTAATCCCCCCCTCCCCGGTGGCCAGTCGGGAACCACTGCACTATAATATTTTACCGTAAAATAATATAACCGTAATCGATTCGTAATACGCTTAATTCCGACCGGTAACATAATGATAATAATAATTTTCCTAACTTTATATAAATAATAATTACTATTAGTACATTAAATTACTATAATCTAAACCGCCGTTGTACAACGTCCCCCGGGGGTACCTACATTGCCTTGGGGAGGGAGGGAAGTCGAATTAACTCGCACGCGTTTTTAGTCCTGGCGTGTCATAATCGCGTGCGATGTAAAATGCGCGATAATAATATTATGATCCCGGGTTACAATCAAGACGTATAGCCGTAATAAAAACAATAAAAACGTGGGTGGGGGGGGGGTTGGAAAAACTCATTTGTGCGGCGGCGCGAAATTCGGGAGATTTATCTTGATCGTCGTCGGTGTTTTTAATTTACTTTGCGGGCCCGGTCTCTCTCCGTGATGCGGTGTACGTATACACGTCATAATTAATGAGGTTTGAACGGGGCAGACCTCCCGCGGACGTTATCAAAGTCGTGTTCCCCCTCCCTCCATCCCCCTCCCCGCAAGACGTGCAGTTTTCACCCTAATAATTCAAACCATCTCGCCGAAATTAAATATACAATAAATATCGCGTTAAATGCGCGCTACACTGCGACACTGGCGTTAATTTTAATCATTATAATGAGTACAAAAAAAGAAACAAAAAAAAAGCGGGATATACTTCGCACGATGGGTGTTCTTCGCACGACGGGTGGGATTCTTTGACGAGTGTATTGAAATTTAAAGAAACGATAAAAATCATTTCTTCAATAAAACAATAATTCTGAACGAGGGAAGTTAATAATATAAATATAAAATAGTAGGTTAGATAATGTTATTTAATAGTGTAAACATAACATATACATATAATAGTGTATACATATATATGGCAGTCCGTGTAATATGTGACAACTGATACGGCGTTGTTGCTTTGAGAAATGTATTTGGGCGGCAGTCCAAAGGCCACACCGTAATTACCGACTTGTATCGTATTAAATTTAGCGTCGAAAAATACGATAGATATAAGATAAGATAAGCGAATAACAAATACCTTTTAGTGTCCATACTTTCTTCGAATTTTTTTCAGTCTTACCCTTGTAAAATGTTTAATTCTTTGTCCGTAAGAAATTTTATTGCACCAAAATATTCGCGATGAAATTTTCTATCTAGACATCAAATTTCAAAATAATCGGTCGAACCAATTTTCTTATATGTACGTTAAAGTGCATGATTTTAGGTGAAACTAACGAATTTAGTCGAAATTCTAACTTCAAACGGTTATACAAAAAAAATTTGACTAACAATTTTTGAGATTTTCTCAGGTCAAGTAGACATATATGTCAGTGAGATAAAATTAAATTTTCAAGTCTTAATATCAAAAATCAAAAATTTTGTTACACAAAAACTATTAAAAAATAAGATATTTCCGAAATTTTCAAAATGCTGTACTTAACTCAAAATTGATCAAATCTTTTTGAAATTTTTATGAAATGTTTTCGTGACTATTTTTAGTGGTTGGTGAAAATTTCAAGTCTTTTGCTGCATTATTTTAGAAGTTATGTCAAAAAGTAATTTTCAGTTTAACGGAAATAGCGGTAATTGCATATTTTGCATATTTTTTTCAGTTTTTTCGCATTATTAAAAAAAATATTGAAAATTTGAAAAATGACCTCTCAAAAGTACCATCTGGGTTCGATTTTGGATCTATAAAGTTACTGATCGAAACTTTTGGACCAGTAGTTCTATACGAAAAAGTGTTCACAGAGGAAGAAACAAAAAATATATAAATAAAAAATAAACATCATTGTAAAAACATAAGCTTCTTCACTACGTTCAGAATCTAAAAATGGTAAAATTATTATTATTATTATTATTATGTTTACGGTGAAAATAATTTCGCACTCGTATTCTTCGTGGCCCCGACCAGAATGAAACTGAAAACAACCACTGTGTCGAAGTGGCAAAAGTCTACTTAGAGAAAACGGGGGAACCGAACACGCCAAGAGTTTGAAGCGGTTCTGGAACCCAAAAGAACCCTAAAAAAATATCCGTAACCGGAACTGAACCTGTTTTAAATCTTATTTTGAAATGAAAAACACAAGAATTCACCGAAACTAATTTAATTTAGTCAATTATTCAAATGATTTAGAAATACGAATTAATCGATTCGAAATTGTTTTCTAAAAACTGTTATTTCTTTTCTTACATTTTAAAATAAAGTTATACCCTAACCTTATATCCTTTATTTTGAAATTTGTAAGAACCGTTTCTGGAACCCAAGACACCCTTGAAAATTAAGAATTGGAACCAGAACCAGAACTTTTTTTTGAAAATAAAGTATGAAATGGGAATAAAGTAATAATGGGAACAGAAATCTTTAAAAAAAGAAATTGAGACCGGAACAGGGAACGTAAAAACCGAAAGTATTTCGGTATTCCTTAATTTGGAGTATATGAAAAGTAGATAAATAATAAACGCACTGGTTTTACCGTGTGTACCGTACCGAACATCCCACAATCAATGACTTTTATTACGTATTTACAAAGCAGTGGCGTATTTGAGGGGAGGGCGATGGGTGGATCACTCCCTCCTTGGGTTTTTTTTTCCAACGAGATGTAATATTTTACATTTATAATTATAAACGTTTATCTACCGTGGACTATTTTTTTTAAAAAAAAAGAGAAAAAGATGTTTTTGCTGTAGCTGTTTATACTTTGATACTTGTAACTAATACGAGTGAATAATACTTAATTTAAAATTTTATTTTCATTGGAATTAAGAAACACTCGTTAAAATTTGTTTAATTTTTCATTGACAACAATGATACTTTCAGTAACAAGATTAAAACAAATTATTATACATTATTTTTTATGCAATATCTATTTCATTTCTAAATTATAAATTCATAATAATAGATAAATGTATTATCGAATTCTTTTACATTTGTTATAATTACGAATTTTTACACAAAAACTAATTATACGTTATCAATTTTATAAATATGATATGGTTATGAAATTATTTATTTAATAAGCTTGAGGAAACTGAATGTAAGAAGCAATCAAAAGCACGATTATTGCCGAAAGTTTGGAAGGCAAAAAAAAACAAGCATTCTATTATAAGACTGACGAAAGACTATTTAGGCTAAGAATTGAACAATTTACAAATTTATTTTAGAAGTTAAAAACAGATTTTTGGGGCTGAGCCCCAACGATAATGTGATGTGTAAGGAAAATTTACAAATCGCCCCCTCCTTGGTGGAGCTTCAGATACGCTACTGTTACAAAGACAATTAGCTTCAACGCAGTGTATCCCGGACAAGACGTCTTAGACTGATAAAGATTTACCACCACCGACCACTGGGGTGATCACGCAGATCTCGAAAACAGCCCCTCCATAAGGGCTCTCTGTTCCGAGATATCGACTAATTAACTTCCGACTCGACGTCACGCGAAGGCTTAAGCGGAGCGAGATAAAAGTCACCATTCAGCTCGCGATCATTATACGAGAACTTACGAGTAAACGCGTAATACTGCGACTGTACTGGCGGGAAACCCGAACGGAGGACAATAATTAATGCATTGTCGAGGAAACATTGATGTAAACCGACTTTGGTCGCGTTTCATAAACATTATGGAAATGCTACTTATCCGCATCACACGATATCTCCTGGTCGATTCACTGCGGTACTTCAACTAGGTTGAACAATAATATTATGAACAATATTAATGCGACACGGAGAGAAAAATCGAGAGAAAATTAAAAAAAAAATAACTATAATGATCAAGCCGACAAAATCACTGTTAACGTATGGCCAACATGCGGGTTTGTAGATTTCAAAATTTATATTTTACCAATTTCTGAATTTTATTGAAAAACAGTATTAAATATGAATCGCTAAATTTTAAAAGGGGACTTCTACATTTTTACTGAAAACTCTTTTTTTGTATATTCATATAAATAATATGCAGAGCTATCGTTTAATGTTGAAAAGAGACTTTTGTTGTGAATAGCAATGATGTAATAGAACAATAACTTTTTCATTTAATGTTAGAAGGGGACTTCTGCGGTAGAAGTCCCGTTTCTATAATAATTCTTCGAATATATTTACTATTATATAATATAAATTAATATGTTTACGTAATTATTGTTTACATTAATCGCATGTTGCACCATTTGTTCATTGTTATCAATAATTGATTACAGTATTATTTTAATTCAATTTGAGTACAATCATAGTGATTTAGTGATTTAAATACGAATATAACATTATAAATAGTACCCAAGAGCTGGAGAGGATATTCAAGATGAACAAATCTTCTTGGTTACAGACTAATATGTAAACATACATATTTAAAAATTGTTATTTATCAATTAAAGTAATAGAAATTAATTTTTTGCTATTTTTTGCTAATTTTTTGTCGCTTAGAATATAATATACCTACGTTTTAACCACTTGATGCAGAAAGGGGACTTCTGCTACACTTACAATTTCAATTTTATCATACTGTGTAAATTAAATGTTTTGTTAAAAGAACCCCAAAGTATGTATTAGTATAAGTGTAATCCACTGTCACCAGTATAAAAATAAAAATACAGTTTATGGTAACCTAGACGATTTTTTCCTTTTCCTGTAAAATTTGAAAATTGTCAGAAGTCCTCTTTTAACATTTATCGATTCATATATTTGCTAGAATCAAATGATTTGTTGATTTTGAAACTAGAAATCTATTGTGTTTAAAAAAAAACAATTTTGAATTGATATTAAGTTTTGTTTTTTAGTTTGTACAGATCTCGTTTAATTTAACAATGTTTTTTGTTCATTTTAGCAATTAAACGTCAATAGCCGTTTCTAATATTAATATTTTTTTTTGTTAAATTTATACAGTTCACGTTGTAATATATACAAAATTATTAATTTAAAATTATTCTCTTAATATTCATTAAAATGTCATTTTTATAAGAAAAAGTTTTTAAAATTTGCCTATCCATGTAAATGCTCAAAAAAAAAAAAAAAATCATCACTGAAAAACTACTATAACCCTTCAGTTAGGTTAGAATTGGGCATATGAGTGAAAAGGGGTGAGGCTTATTCCTTTAAATATATTAAAAGCCCCTAGATATTTTATGAATTGCATAAGGTTAATGTTTAAAATATTAAATTGCATAAAGTTAATGTTAATTAGGTAGGAATAAATCAAACAAATGATATTTTAGCCCCACCCCTCCCAATTTTTGCATTCAAACTCCGTCAACGGTTATTATATAATCAAAATACAAATTATTATAGATTCAACGGTCTTATTATTATTATTTTTGAATAAATTTATTTTCGTGAATTCAAATGAAAACTGTATAAAATTAATACAATTATTATTGTTAACTTTACGAAATTCTATTGATGTGTAGGGTTGTCATACACCAAGTTATAAAATAACTTTACTGAATTAAACGAAAATTGTACAGTAATTACTTATTCCTCACACCTTCACACCTCTATTACAATATTTTTGTTATTTATCGGTCTAAAAGTTTGAATTATATTTATTTGTATAACATACTATTGTTGCGTTTCGAGACGAATAGAACAGCTATTGTCAAAAAGGAATACTCGGACTTTGGCGAAAACAACATCGACACCAGACCAATAAAGCGTGACGTGGACAATAATAATTCAGAACGTCGAATCCGGGAGTATTAAGAAGATTATTTTTAAGAACGACGTGGATTTAGAGAGTCGATCGACGGGACTGATCGGAAGTTTTTGGTCAGAGTCACGTGCGCTAGCGATAAACGCGCTAATATAATATAATGTATTATTATCCTGTAGGAAAAAACAAAACGAGTATAAACACGTAGTAGGACGCGGAAACAAAATGTAGTAAAACGGAAAAGATTGATGGTCGATATTGTTTAATCGGTGTGGGACGAATATGAATAACGTGTTCGCGATTAGGGAAATCGAACGTTCTGTCCAAAGGGAGGTCCTTACTTTTGAACTCGAATTTTCGATATCTCACCCCATCGCGTCGTTCTGTCCCTGTATTATTAGAAAGTAATTTGGGAATGGAATTCACCTACTGTTGAGTTTCTCTGTATTCACAATTAGGAAAATTGAAATTTCTGCGGTCAATCAAAAAAATTAGAAATAAACACGGTGCTCATGTCAAGGGTGGTCTTAACGGTGGCCCTTGTTTTTTTTTATTTTCAAACATTCTCAACTCCTCATTTTGTTCAGTAATATTAAAAAGTGATTCTCCTAAACCTGTTCAAAGAAATTGAACTTTCTATCCTAACGGTGATCCTTATTTTCATTTCCAAATTTTAATTTCTCACTCCCTCGTTTTGTTCGGTATTATTAGAAAGTGATTTCTCTAAACATGTCTTAACTCAGGGAAATTTAACTTTCCATCCTAAAGGACGTCCTTATTTTTCAACTCGAATTTTCAATATCTCACCCCATCGCGTCTTTTGGTTTCGGTATTATTAGAAAGTAATTTGGGAACGAAATTAACCTATTCGCATTTAAGGAAATCGAAAGTTTTGAGGTCGATCAAAAAAATTAGAAATTTTTTCGATGCTCATGTCAAGGGTGGCCCTTGTTTTTTTTTTTATTTTCAAACACTCTCAACCCCTCATTCTGTTCAGTAATATTAAAAAGTGATTCTCCTAAACCTGTTCAAGGAAATTGAACTTTCTATCCTAACGGTGATCCTTATTTTTATTTCTCGTATATTTATATCTCGTCGGAGGCTACGCTTTATTTTTAGACGCTACATTTTCGGTTAAATCGAATTCGCTGTTTTCGAAAAAGGACAAAAAGTAAACAGAGTGCCGAAAATGAATAAAACGATTAGTGTCCACCAAAATGCGAATAACCGCGACCGAAATTCCGGGAAATGTGCATTTTAAGTAGGTATACCGGCGCATAAAATAATTTCAGTGATGTTCAACAATAAACACTCTGAGTTACAACTGAATGATATATTAACAGAGTTCAATGAAGTTTTGAAGTACATATTAATGCAATTAAAATTGCTTGGGTAATTTTATAATTTTAAATTAAAAATGTTTGGGTTATTTTTTCCCGAATTATCGAAAAATCACTTCGCAAAAATATCTAAACGGGTAAATATATAACTGTAATTCGAAAAAGCTACTGGTCGAAACTTTTGGTTGAGTATTTCTAAAAGAAAACATGTGCATGTGAAAAAGTAAATAAAAATAAGCATCATTGTAAGAACACAAACCTATCTTCGCTTCGCTCGGAATCTAAAAAATTATGTTTAAACCAGAAAAATGCATTTATAGCTGAAAATTCAATAAAATACAAAGTTATGTCAACATACTCTGAACCGAGGAAGGGTGAAATGCATTTTTAGCCAATATACTTATAGAGCTATAGTTGTATGTATAAATTGGTAAAAAAAAATGTTTGAATATTGTTCGATATTATAATTAGGTGTTATTGAATAAAATAATTACTTATTGTTGTTATTTAGACTATAATTTGTGTATAAAATAAGAGTTTTAGGCATTTTAAATATTGTTTAGAAATTTAATTTTTTAGTTTATAAATAGGTTATAGTGTGTACTGTATAATATACTATCAGCTCATTTACCTCGCCACAAGCTTTGCTCTCAATGAGGTGGATTAAAAACAATAATACAATGTAATTTTTTTTTTATTTTATTTTTTCAATTTTAAAACTTTATAATGCATTACAGTTTTCTTAATATATGTAATATTATCAGAACAAGTATTTGGTACCTACTATTATAAATAATTTGACAGCACGATAAGAATATTGTTACGATATATTTACGTTATCTTGTAAAATAAAAGACTTACGTGAATTTTTACAATAATATTTTTAATAGTAAATACAATTATTTATAATAAAAAGATCTTTACACTTTTAGTGTAAGTAGTATATTTCTTGAGATAAATAAAAAAAAAAAAAAACTGTAAAACTACCCCTGAGTTTAAATATTCCACCCTTTTGGGGCATGTGTTAGGGTTGACCAATCGTGATCGAATTTTACACATCTTATTTTTATATGTATTAGAACAAATATTTGATGTGTCCCCTAAAATATTTTGAGAAAAACATTTCACCTCTATAACTAAGGACCACCCTAGTGACCAAGTTACAGATTAGTTAATTAAAAATACATATTAAAAATGAACACTGAACACATCCAATCTTAACATTTGAAATAATAAAATTTTCAATACAAGAAAATAAAATAAAATATAACTAAGAATACGATTAGTTGAAGCAATTAAAGCACTCTAGATTACCAGAATTATATTAGTTTAATATAAAAATTGCCAAGCAATTTATGCATTGTTAAATTTTAATTTTTCATATTAATTTCAACAGAGCTGAGGATCTCATAAACATACACATTTTTGGAGCTTCATTCACTGTACAAATAGGGTTGAGTTTTACAGCACTCGTGATACCCATCCAATTAAAAGCGAATATTTTTGTTTTTACTATCTTGCATGCAAAAAGTGTTGTTTTATTGACTAATCAGCTGATTGTCAACCCAAGGCCAGAAAACTGATAGTTACAAAATATACGCTTTGTAACATTTTATTTATTACTCTCAGGGATTATACTATTTTTATGTTTTTTTTTTTTTTTAAATGTTAATGATTAGTTAAAAATACGATTTTAAGAGTATACTCAATTGTTGTAATGTAATACATTCTTTGTATGGATTAATATTCAATTGCATTATATATATATATATATTTAGAACTTTATGTAGGATTAAAAACGAAAAAGTCATCAACATTCTAACGTTAATTATCTTTCAAGACGTGCCATGCGAACGTATATTATATTATAATAATTATTATTCCATCGTCCGGAGGTGTTAATGTGTATTAAAATGATAATAATAATAATAATAATAATGCCAAGTCGTATCGTCGTTCACAGTCGGTTTGGTTTTACTGTCGAGTGGAAACGAGACGCGGCGCTCCGTGGCCGTATTTTTCGGTGACGACGCGAAAGGCTCATTTTCGACGACAAAAGGATATGGCCGCTGCTGCAACCGTCACCGGGGAAAAGGGATTTTCGGCGAAAAAACACTCGTCGGGCAACACGACACCGTCGTTGTCATCACCTGCACTGCCTTCGCTCCGGTTTCATCCCTTTGTTCTACCCCCTCCCTACCTCCCGCCACCCCCCAATGTCCTCCGAATCCCTTCGGATTCCTGTACACTCGTTATCTCCAGATTTCGGATGTGTTATTACATAAAACACATATTATTATTATTATTATTATACGACGTACGTATTCTATAAAATATATAACGCCACTTTTGCTTCCCCAGCTGCGCCCGTTCACCCCGTGTTACCCAACCCACCCGGCGGCACGATCCACCCCTAGCGCGTGACTTTTGAACCTCTCGTAGGTAATGAGACTCGAGTACGTCTTCGAACGCCCCCTCCCCCATACTCGTTTTCAAAGTCACGAAAAAAAGTATAGAAAAGTAAAATAAAGTTAAGATAAGAAAGCCGGACATACTTCGCACCACGGGTATTTTTTGCTCTTCGGATCAGATACCTAATATCATATCACTCCTATCATCACAAAATGTGCTCTTCTCTTTGAATTTGGAAATACGTGTTGAAGTTTTATGTCCAACCCAATCGTTATGAGTAATGCGTATTTTGAAAAAAAAAAGAAAAACATTTTATACAAACAGGCATTTAGTAAATTTAATTTGGAATGAAATAATGTACCAGATTTTCAAAAAATCAAGACAGTGACTTAAATTGATTAAAATTAGGCAATAGCCTAACCTAATAAAGCTTATTTGAAGCAATTTCAGTTTGAGATATGTGGTCATCCGTGGCCAATGTTGAGATTAGATAATTGGTAATATATCTAAATATAGACGAAAATGAATGCATTTAATTTTATCTAAATAAAAACAAAGACAAATTTACTAAATTTAATCTACATAGATAATTGTCGAATAAATTCATATTTAATTTTATACGTTTTCAGAAAATAAAATTTTTATAAATTAATTAGAGGAATTAGCTTAATAAATATATATACCACACAAAACATTAAAAACGAACAAAAATTAAAATAGTTTATTTTTTTGAAAAGTTGATGAATAAACTCCGTAATACAAGAAACTTATATTCGGGGGAAAAAATAATAACAATTATAAAAATAATAAAATAATAAAAATACAATAATAAAATGATAACGAAAGTAATAAGTAATAAATATATAAAGTATACGGTTTATAGAAAAATTTAAATGTATGTATATAAAATATTTCTAAATATCACAAAAATAAGTAAATAAATAAAAATGTACAAAGGCTAATTATATTGTTTAGACTCAATAACATAACATTTTTTACTTTCAAAAAACTCGTTTAGTCTATTAAAATAACCTATCTAGATAGGTACGTATAGATAAATAACTCGAATTTTATTTTGATAAATATAACTGAGCTGAAAATTATCTAGATAAGATAAAAGTAATATATTTTTTCATCTAGATCAGTGGTTCTCAATCTTTTTTTGTAGGTACACGGCTCACTATTATAAATTATACATTTTTGCGGCACACTCTCGTACTTGACAACAACAACCACTTAGGTAATTATAAGAGGGCATTATTAGTCATCGCTACGTGCCAAGACACATCCAGCTGAGTTAAGACTGTTCACTTTACAATTTGCCCACACATGTATTTTCTAATCTGTACAATTGGTCGACATTTAATAGTCACAGTTTTACCAATAATAAAATTGGTGTAATAATTTGAATGATTAATTAAAAAACTTAGTCGTTGGTATAGGAAAAAAGAAGAGAACTTCTGTAAAATAAACTAAATACACAAGCATAGTTATCATGACAAATATTATTAATGGAATAAACGTTAAACTCGCCAACAGTACGCGCACACGATTGACAAAATATAATAATTATAATCACAAAATCAGACATTTCTCGCGGCACACCAGTTGAGAATCACTGATCTAGATAAATTTTTCTGGAAATTTCCCAACTCTGTCAGTGGCCACGTTTTTTATGAAACGTTATAACAGTCGTCGGACGGTAAAAGAACAAAAGATATCAGACTGGTATTGTTAGTTCACTTGTTCGGCTTTTGTTTGTCCACCGAGTGTAATCCGATCGAATTCGATTCGTTCGATTTTAATATTTATATAAAATCACTACGTGTCAGTTGTGAGGTAATTCAATTGACGTTTCGCGTAATTGGCCTTATTCCAGTTACGTTATTTATTTACAATCAATAAATATTTACCTACTTAAACGTACACGTGTCAAATTTATTTCTATACCCCTAACAATGACATGGCGATAAATTGCAGATATGTCTGAAAATATTGATACGTAGTGTCAAGTTATTATTTTGGTAATACTTTATTAATGTCAGTATTTCGATCGGTTCATTGGTATATCAGCTGTTTTAGTAATATTTTACAAATATGTGTATTTTTATTAGTTATTCAACTACACTAGAAAAAATACGTTCCTTGCTTAAGTGTGAAGTAAAACATACTTTCTATATTTTTATATCACATGTACGAGGCCGAAACTAAAAACAAATTGGGGGGGAGGTGCGAAGAAATAGTAAAAAACGCCGAAATGAAAGTTTCAAATTTAATATTTTGTTGAGAAAGCTGCTAAAAAAAAAAAAAATCATTTTCCTATAAATTCGCTATTTTTAGCTGTTATGCATATAGAAAAAAAACAGATAATTTACAATATCAATACTTAACAAATATCAACAATAGGTAGTGTTGTAAATTGGAAATTTCATAAAAAGGTTTCATGATAAAAATCAATTTTGTTAAGTTTGTTTTTTTATTAATTTTATGGTTTGTTAAAAGAAATAAATGCATATATATTATATATACATTATGCAAAATTATATTTATACTTGTATGTTTATATTAAGTATTGAAATAATGTATATTAAGATTGTTAAAGAGTATATTACAAAAGAGTTCAATAAAAAAATAATTGTACATTTAAAATATGATTTTATTTTTCATTACATCCATGTCCAATAGATAAATTCAAGTTTTATGAAAAATAAAATATGCAAATAATTTTTGTATTAAATACATGTTAGAAATTTCATGTATCACTACCGGTGGGTTTTCGCCAACTGGTGAATATTTCCGGAAAAAACGAATCGTTAAAGCGCGAATATCGTTTTGTATTAAAACACCCTTTGTCGCGATATCGTCACTACCACCCCAGTGTTGTATTGGCGCACACGTCAACGACCCGTTTTCCATTGAAATGTCAACAAACACAGCAGCTCCGGGGAGCCCTGCCCCCGGGGGTTGAACTATTATAATAAAATGTCACTTAATGTTGTGTCGTGTGCGGAGAATGATGGAAAAAAAAAAAATGTCAAGCAAATTCTCGAGGCAATACGCAGCGAACCCGACAGTTTTATAATAATAGAGCGAACGCGAGGGATTTCATCAGGACGCATACAACTCGAACTTATGCTTATGTGTAATGGAAATATATGATATCCATGTGAATGAGAATTTGTTAAAAGGTATCTATTGTGAATTTTAACAACTCTCCTGGACAGGGCCGCATTTAAGATTTTTCCGCCTCTGGGCAACAATATTTTGTCACCCCTATTCCCAACATAATGTATAAAATTCCGAAAAATTACATGTATTTTTAACTACTCGACCTAAAATAATGACTTTCAAGTAACAGGAAGGGCTATCGCCCTCCCGAACCACCCCTTAAATATGGCCCTGCTCCTGGAGAAACAAAAAACTATCAGGCACTTGGTAAATTTTCTATTTTTATATAATAATAATAATAATAATACATTTATTCTTTGCAACAACAAAATATATACATAATATAAACAAGTTGCAAGCTCATCCAGTAATCATATGCTTGTAGCGGATGAGCTGAGTCTTATAAAAGAGTTGATATTACTAATAATATATTATGAAGAAAACGATTTGTAAAATATTAAAAAATAGAAAAATTTAAACAAAAAATTATAATAAACATTTAAATTCAAAAAAATATTTTATTAATATATTTCTTATAGATTTTGAAAGATTATCAAAGTTAGATAAATTAATATTTATTATTTATGTACTTAATAAAATAATTCCTCTAATTATTATTGGGCTTTGAGTTCCAAAATTAGTATGAAAACTTGGTACAATTAAATTACAATTGGTTTTTATTCTAATATTATAACTTTATAATGTAATTATAATGGACGTATTATTTTTTTGACATATTACGGATGTTTCAAAATAATTTCATACGGCCAATATGATACGACGAAAGGTGGTCTTTTCAGAGCAAAACAATGTTCAGATACATAATTTACCGTAGAACTATTCCGGTCAAATGTGATACTCAAGTTCCTGCAAATGGTTTTGACATATTATTATTCCTTTTCACAAACGCAACGCGCGAGCAATGTGGCGTACAAAACTCAAACGCAAAAAGCCAAACTAGACTTCTGCAGTAGATTCCGTCGTTATAATTGGGTCTACAACATTGGTTCTTAACATTTTTCCAATGATGGAATACTTACAATTTTATAAGATTTTTGCGGAGTACGATGATTTTTTAGTTGTACACGTCTTATAATATTGACCAATGGCCAGATAAGTATAAAAAAATTAAAAGACTAACACGTTTATTTGTTTGATAAGTATTGACCTTAAGCAATTTATCAAAAATCTGGAAGACTTTGAATGGATTTTAGAGGTAAGACCCCAAGCCCCCTTAATTTCCACACTGTTTGTTTAAGAAATCAATAAAAATCAAAATTTTAAGTCTATGATAGTAAAAATTTCAATGAATTTTAGATGCTGAGCGAAGCAAAGAAGCTAGTGTTTTTACAATGATGTTTATTTTTTTAAAATTTATTTATTACTTTTTTATGTGTACACATTTTCGTATAGAAATGATTCTCAAAAAATTTTTCGACTGGCCACTGTTTAAAACCGGATTTTCCTCTTGACAGTATTTTAGAGAGGTCATTTTTCGAAATTCTCAATCATTTTCTCAAAATTTGGGAAAAACTACCAGAAAATTTGACAATAAAAAAGACTTGGAAACTATTTTTTTTTTTTTTTTTTTTGTCCAAATTTTATGGAAATTTAATTTTGGACAGGCAATAATTTTGGAAATATTTTGGTGCAAGAAAATTTTGAAAATATGAAGAAAAAAAATTCCCAAATTTTTTTCTAACATTTTTTCCCATTCGGTTTTAAATTATGGCGGAACACTTATCCCAAGTTCACGGAACACTTGTGTGTCCGCAGAACACCGGTTAAGAACCACTGGTCTACAACTCAAAAACGAAAAGGGCGATGAATGCGCGCGCACAAATAACTATTTATATATATATATATCCGTCTCGTGCATTAAGTCGCGCGATATTATCTCGGAACGAACGCGCGAGTCGATAATGATCTACAGAGCGCATCGCTGCTTGTACGATAGGGGTGGTTTTGGGTTCAATCGCAGAACGAAAATAAAACGTCTGGCCACCCGAAAAACCGTCAGCCATATTGAATGCGAGCGCCAGCACAGACGACACAAACCGGATGGGGTGCACTTCCTATTCAAGCCGTGTAATTATCAAAAAAAAAAAAAAAAACCCCAAATCTGACTTCAGATCAGTGTTGTCAAAAAAAAATCTTTTCAAGAAATGATTGTTTTCAACTACACACATGGATGACTTTTTTTTTGGTTTGTTATGATGCTGTTGTACTTCAGAAAATTCCATTAACCCAGGCGTGGATCCAGGGGGAGGAGGATAATGGAGGATGAAATTGCCCTCCAGAACTTTTAAAATGCATATTAAAACGCTTAAGGCATGTAAAAATGTATCGATTTGATATAATGTATTTGATCGATTCTTGTCAAATCGTCCACCCCCAAATTTCAGTCCTTAATTCGCCCCTGCTTTAACCCTTCCCTCAGTTCTCTTCCACTTGTTAACGCGTTAAAAAATCAACATATTTTTGTCATAACTAGGGAACGGATTTAAATGCTCTAAAAAACAAGAAAAATGCCTTAAAAAATACGATTTAATGCTTTAAATAAATGCTTTAACATCAAAAAATGCACTAAAAAAATGCCCTAAAAAACTTTAAAAATGTATTTATATTCAATAAAAACACAATTTTGAATTTATAACTTATAA
>JAIPRM010002288.1:0-31338 GCA_025469315.1 Stegophylla sp. TES_Ste_2020 | reverse complement strand
ACTACGATGAGCAAGATAACTACGATGAGCAAGATAACTACGATGAGCAAGATAACTACGATGAGCAAGATAACTACGATGAGCAAGATAACTACGATGAGCAAGATAACTACGATGAGCAAGATAATTACGTTGAACAAGATAATTACGTTGAACAAGATAATTATGATGAACAAGATAACTATGGGGATCATAATGATTATGTTCCACATGATGACTACAATCAATATGATGATCAACATGATGTTCAACATGATGACTACATTGATCAAGGTAACTGTGCTAGATAAGATAACTATGTTATACAAGAATAGGATATTCATAATATTTGTAATTATTTATTTATTGAGTTAATTTATATTAAAAATTGATAAATAATTCTTGCAATATCATATGAAATAGAAACAAAATAGTAGTTAATTTGTTTAGTTCTTTAGGTTATTAGGATTCAGTAGCTTAGCCAAAGCCCCCCATTGTTCATATATTTTTTCAATAATATAATTGGTTTAAAGTGTTAATCAATTGTTTCACATATATAAGATTTAGGTTAAATTTTAAGTAAATATTAACTTAGGTCCAAGAACGTTTTTCAGGAGGGGTGAAGGGGCGATTGTTCCTTCCTAGGCCTTGGATTTAATTTTTTAGATGCTGAGATGAAAGAAGAAGGTGATGTTTCAATAATGATATACTTTTTTCTTTTTATGAAATTACTTTTTATATTAAAATACTCGTCCAAAAGATTCATACAATGATTTTTTTGATCAAAAATGCATCCTGGTAGTACTTAAAAAAGATAGTTTTTCCAAAACAAGAAAAATTGCAAATAATTTAATAAAAACGGCAAAATTTGAGTAAACGAGCTTTCCATATTTTATTTATTATTCTAACTTTAAACAGTTATAAAAAAATGTAAGTGAAGTTATGCTTAATTTTCAACTAATAATATCGAGAATTCTAAATTTTTTGAGATAAACCATACCATACACAAGATAATAATCCAAAATTCTATATTTATCCCAAAAGTGGGCAAATTACATATATTTCTGTATTACACTACCTATTGTTATAAATGGGTGAAAATTTCAAATATTTTGTCCTTCTAGTTTTTAGGGTTATGACTAGATTATTAAAATAAATTTCATGAAAGTCTTGTTCATGGCACGTTTCGCAGTTTTTATTAAATTTTTCGGCAGTATTGTATTGGCTTTAGTAAAAAGATTGGAAATTTTGAAAAATGATCTAAAGTCTTACCGGAACTCAATTTCTAATTTAAAAAAATACTTTATGAAAAATGTTTCTGTGTGAAAAAGTGAAACAAGAAATAACCATCATAGTAAAAGCATTAGCTTCTTCTAAAATCTAAAAGATTTAAAAATCAACTCTCGCTGAAAAAAGAGTTTGAGACACACCCCTGGTTTCAAGAGAACTGTATTGCACAGCCTCGATTGATAATTACACAGAATTTCTATAATTAAGAATCAGTTTTCTTAGGTGAATTTCCCTATCCTTCTATTCTATTTTCTGGATTTTCTTCTAACATTCCCTCTTATTACTTTACCACTTCCTCCCATTTCAGGCGTATTTTCCCAGCGATCTTTTCTCTGTAGGATTTTTTTTTGTAATATGCATTTAAATGGTTTTGATTACGCAAAGTTTGTCCAGCCCCCTATAATCTTTTAATATTATCGTTTCTATTATATTTGGTTTGTGAAAATTGTTTCCAATCGTCATTTTTTCTTATTATTCATTTGTCACTTAGTGTATTTATCTTAGTATTTTCTCTCTAAAATTAATAATTTTCCTTCATAAATTGTTTGTGAGTATTAATTCATAGGGCATAATTACAGGTAAATTAGCATAATGTTTAATTGTGAGCCAATTTTGAAATGCCATAGTAACATTTATTTCCGGATTTAGTGTTTGTTATTTTTATTTCAGTTGTTTCTCGTATTAATCTAGATATTTAAATTAATTGAGATATTCTTTTGAAGCTTTGGTTGTAGGCACTTAAAGTTGGATATGTTTTCATGGTGTTTCATTTTCTTACAACCATGTGTTCCGTTTTGTCCTCATTTATGTGGAGTTTTAACTTTCAATGCTGCTTTTTCCAGTCGTTAAACCAATGATCTTAATCTGTCTTGTGATTCCTCCATAATCACCAGATCAACCAGCAATTCAATAGCCAATTTTTGTAACTCTATCCTGTAGTGTAATATTAATTTTTTTTATAACTTTATCGCTATATTGAACAATACTGGTGACATACCATCTCCCTGTCTTACACCAAATTTAAGTAATATTGAATGCGAAGTTATACTTCCTACATTTTGGTAAATGAGAGTTAATTAATTAATATAATTCACAAAAATAATATATATATATATATATATATTTAATAATTTAAAATTTTAATAAGAATCACTTTTTACTCACTGCTATTTGAAATTCAGGTCGCTGTACAATTATTTTAAACATAAGACATTGATGTTAGCCAGACAAATACAATTAAAAAATTAATGAAGACATTAATATTTTATTATTTTAGGTTTTTTTTTTTTTTTTGGGGGGGGGGAAGCTCTTCTGATTGATAATTTCTGGTTAGGATACTGTCTGGATTAAAGAAGATTTATAAATTAGGAAATTTACAATAATTTTGTAGTTTATATATTTTTCTTTCCATATAGATAATATTTAATAAGAAATTTCCTTTATATTTTATTTTATATTTGAAAATTTAAAGAAACTACAACTTAAGAATATATTCTGAAATGTAGTTTAGGAAAAATCAATATAATTTTAACTGAAATAATATATATTTATTCAATATATATGTGTATATTAAATTTTTCTTTAATCCCATAAAATCCTGTATTAAATTCTTTTAAATGATCTTAGTAGTTTTTCGTTTCGTCCTGACTTTCAGTTTTCTGTATTATGTGGCAAATGAAATATTACACAATAATTATTTTTTAAAACTATTTACCTGATTTGGTCTCTTTAAGTAGTTATTGTTCACCATCTGAATTAAATAAAAACGTATAAATATGTGTTTGAAATTATGAATACCAAGGCAAAGTGGATATATTTACTATGACTCATGAGTTTTATCATAAATAAAATAAAAAAAACTGTCAAATGTGATTATCCATAATATGTGTGTATAGCAACTATTTTGTATAATAATTGACAAAATGAATTTGGCTCGAAAAGAATTAATAATTACATTAAACAATGTTATAAATTCCTACCATACTTTTTTTTACAAATCATTTCGATTGAAAAATAATTTTCTCTGTAAATTACGTACGAATCTTAGTGCTACCAATTTATGTCGCCAATAATATATCAAATATGCATTACTTTAAAGCTAATATCTCATTCACTTTGCTAAGGTATTAGCTTAGTCTTAGACTTCCCTAAATAATTTATGCGACTTATTACTTGTTCATTAAATCGCTATTAATCTCACTTCATAGACTGAAAGATAACTATTTTTAAATTCAGTAACCTGACAATAAGACTATATGGGACTAAACTCTTAATGAATTTCATTATGTATTATTCTCATCATTCACTAATTTTGATGAAAAATGTACAAAAATAATAATTTTTCTTTCTTTCTCTGATAATCTCTATATGTATTTAGTCCTTACTGGTCTATGTAATTCATTTGAAAGCCATTTGATTTATAATAATTTCATCATTATTTTTTTCAATTGTTAATATTTGTATAACAATTCCAGTATTATCAAATTTTATTTCATAATATAATAAGTAAATCAAGTTTAATTTGTGTTCATCAGTAATATTTGTATTTGTTTTTAAGGTATTTTAAAAAATGTAAGATGTATGTACACAGTCTAAAAGACTATATACAGCTGAATGTGTATGGTTGGTTAAAACACCGTAAAAGATATAATTAGACTAATTTGAGAGCAATATCTTGATATGCCCTAAAAATTTGAAAAATATATACTTCATTATGTTATATGTTTATGCTCATACAATTTAAAAATACATTAATAATATTCTCTTAAACTTAGAAAAAAAAACAAATTGAAAATTAAAAAAAAAAAAAGCCGGACATACTTCGTACAATGGGTGTGTTCTTCACACGATGGGTGGGATTCTCTTGACGGGTGTATTTAATTTTAAAGAAACAATAAATCTTTTTTTTCAATAAAATGATTCTGAACGAGAGAAGTTAATAATATAAAAAATAAATGTGAAAAATTTTTTTGAGAAAAATTTTCAAAATTTTTTTTTCACATTTTCAAAATTTTCTTGCGCCAAAATCTTTTTTATAGGATTTTCTATCTATGTTTAAATTTTCATAAAATTCTGATCAAAAAATGATGGTTTTCGAGTTGTTTTTGTCAAATTTTGGGTAGTTTTTTCCAAAAAAAACATTGAAGAATTGAGAAATTCAAAAAATGACCTCTCTAAAGTACAATCTAGAGGCGAATCGGGTTTCAAAAAGTTTTTGATCGAAACTTTTTGACAAGTATTTCTATACGAAAAGTTGTACACAGAAAAAAATAAAAATAAACATCATTGTAAAAACACTAGCTTCTTTACTTCGTTCAGAATCTAAAACTTGGAAGATCTACAATTGCAATAATTTAAATGACATACAAATTATACTTAAATAGGTACATTGATAAATAAAATCAGTTCCTTAATAAAATACCTTGTTAATGTGTATTAAAAAGTTTTATTTTAAATTCTTTACAAATTGCCTTTTAGAACACTTATAAGACTGCCATATTTTTGATCACCCAGAAAAATATAACAATTCTTAGAACATACCTTTTTACTTTAAAAATAAATACACATTATTCTACATCATTTTAATGGAGAGCATATCAGTAACACATTCTTACTACTAAATTATATTTTTAAATTAACATTTAAATACCACTATTTAAAATGACTTGTGATTTTCATTTAAATTGCTAATCTACTTTAAATTTCACAATACCAGTATTCTTTGATATTGTACTTTTACCATTTAATAATTAATTATGATGAATTTATTTAATTTTTAGATAACTTCACTTCAAATGATGATGTTACTGACTCAGAAAATCAAATGGGAAGTTTCCCCAATTCTTTTGGTGAATCTCAGGTAATAATTGATAAAATGGTATTAAATATTGTTATTTGTATTTTTTATGATAAGACAATGTTTTATGGATTTATTAGTAATATGATTAGACCTATTTGATACATTTAATCTGTTTTTTTTCTTATTGCAGCCTTTTTTTTCATTTCATTATTTTATTGATTAATTTAAACAGTAAAATGATAGTGAATTGCCTAATTATTGAAAAAAATCATTTTTTCGATTTAAATAAAATTATGAGATTAATATACAAAATATTGGGATTATTGGCTTGATAGTATTTTTTTTTACAATGTATTGTATATTTTTTTAAATATGGTTTTACAGTACTCTAATTTCAACTCGGATAATTACAGTATTTCCTAGCCTATTTTTATTCAATGCCCCTCTTGGGAGATTATCAAAAAATTAAACTTTTTTTTTCATATTTACAGTACACATTGAATGATAAGTAAAGATAAAAAAGAAATTATTTTTGTAAACATTTTATATATGACATCTCATTCTTCCACCCTTATTAGGTCTAGATCATCCTCTCTTGGGTTGGGAACACTTACTGTATCTGATTGTATTATTGTCTAATATATTTTAATTGTAACCCCTAATGCTATAGTTGTATTGGGCAAACACAGCTAAGAAAACATGGCCTGTTGGACCATTATAGAACTACTGAAAGTAGGATAGATATTGGTTGTATTATAATAAATACATTAATCGATCAGAGGATTTTAATCAATCCCTCTTTTTCAAAAATGCGTGAAGGGATTTTGATAATTTTTTTTCTGTGGACACTTAAAACACACTTCACCTCCCCCCCCCCAAAAAAAAAAAAAACACTCCTGGTTAGGACCTTGTATTCAAGAAACTACTCTATAAATGTAGTCATATGTTTTATCTACATAACATAAATTTATGTTTAATATGTGTATCCATATACTGTTCAGTGTACAAACACACAAAAATGAAAATAATATTGTTTTTCTGGTCAAATTCTGACCACTTGGCGAACTAGTTTATATTATTATTATTATCATACTATAATTAATAATAGGCGCCTTCCATTATATTTTGACTTACTTTTATATTTTAACGTGACTGAGTGTTTTCAAATGTCCAATTAGTTATTTAATCAATAATAATAAAAAAAAATTTTAGTTGTAAAAATGTATTTTTCAATTTGTTGACTGCAGTACCAAAACTAAAAGAAATATTATTTAGTAGTCCATATTTGGTTGTAATCAGGGATGTAAATTGTATAATATTGCATATACAAGCGTATTATACAGCATGTATAAAAAATATAATTCAGAGAAAAAATGTAAGTTAAAAGTTGATTAAGAATATTATAAAAAATATGCATTTTATCTTTATATTTATTTATATTTATTTTTATCTTAATATTGTAACGAATAGGTAACAGTTAAAATGATTAAGACTCAAAGTAAAAATGGTAAACCAAATAAAGTTTATTTACATTAAATTATATTAGTATAAATTATATTTGTATTAGTGACAATATAGAAATATATAAACAAATGTATTTAAATATTAATATATGTAATTAAATATTAAATGTAAAAATTTAAAGCCTTTAAACTATTTTAATTGTGAAACAATATATTCTTAAATTATGTAGTTATATAATTGATTATTTAAAAAGATTACTTAATTAACTTTACATTAAATATAATTTCAACAGTCTTCTGTGAAACATTAGTGGATAATTTTGCATTTAACATATTTATATTTTCTGTTTATCAATTTTTTCCAGAATCGATATTTCCAACAACCTCTTATTAAATCTGAACCTATTGATATGAATGAACAAAGTCAAGTAAGTAATAAAACACATACAGTATAAATTTATTTGATATTAATTATATATATATATATATATATATATATATAATACATCAAGAATCTTTTCATCATGATATTAATGAACAAAATCAAGTGATTAATTAAACACAAACAGTTTATATTTATTTAATATTTTTAGTTGTATATAATCACCTGCTACGTTATATAATTTTTCTTTTAATTAATAACTTTTTATAATCAAAAACTGCATATGTTTCAACATGAGTGTTCAGCTAATACCTTGTATTTTGATAATTGAAATAATCATACATGTATATTTCTTCAATCTTCTATGACATATTCGTGGAAAATTATTACATTTACAATTATTATTACATTTATTTTATTTTCTGTTCAATTTTTCGCAGGATCCATATTTCGATCAACCAATAATCAAACCGGAACCTATTGATATGAATGAACAAAGTCAAGTAAGTAATAAAACACAAACAGTATAAATTTATTTGATATTAATTATATAAAATCGCTAGCAGTATTCTATAATTATTCTTTTAATTAAATTGATATTTCTTGAATATTTCATATGTTTTCATATAAATTTTAAGGTCAGCCAGTAGTGTGATCATTAATATTTTCAAACAAGTATATTTCTAAAAATAAAAAAAACTTACATTACTGAAACAACAAGATTCTATATCTGTTCAATTTTAAAGAATTAATGAATAATTTCTTTTAAAAAAATTAGGAGTGAATAATTCTTCAGTTAGTTCCATAAAATAATAACTGTTTAAACTTAATCTTAGATTATTTGTGGTGTTGTTTTTGTGTACAATGTCCTTAATTATTTTTAAACTCGGTGGTGTATTTAGGGGGAGCAATAGGGGGCGATTACTCCGAGCAGCAAATTTTTAGAGGCATCACATTTTTATTTGAATAATATTGATAGAAAAATGTTAATGTCATACGCGATTAGAAGTTATTACACAAATATTAACTTAGTATATCACAGTCTAATTATATGTTGTTATTTTTGAATCTCGTAATATATTATATTAACTTACTATTAAATACTCAAATAAACATGCTACAAACTCCTGTGACACATTATTAATAGTTATTGAACTTTCATTTATTATTACATATTTGTATTAAGTGGGTTAATAGGTTATTTATTTTTAGAATCAAATTACGCAACAAACATTGATACAAGAAGAACTATATTTCACTCAGATAAATGATCAAAATCAAGTAAGTTATTAATTTTAAGCAAAAAATACAAGTACACATAAAAGTACTAGAACTGATATTTTAATGCCTTATATAATCTCAAAAAATGTCCATATAAAAATGCGAAAATTGTCTTAATAAAAAAATGCACTATAAAAATAATTTTAAATGGAAATTATTAGAGCATTTAAAAAATGTAAGAAGTGTACATTTGTTCTCTTTTATAGTATTTTATATACCTATGAATATTTTTTTTTTTACCTAGTATGTGTTAGCAATAGTATTAGAATTCAATATAAATTTATAAAATAATAATAACAATCATTTTAAAAACTTGCTACATCTCATCAACTTTAAAGTATTTTAGTCTGAAAATTTTTTTTTTATGATTTATGAACAAAATTTCAAATTAATATTTTTTTATTTCTAAATTCTAAAAATACATTTGAAAGTTATGAAATTGACCTAGAAATTGAAAACTAATAAAAATTGCAAACTTAATTTTCTTATTCTCATGGATTTGAAACCAGCCATGCAATGTACAACCTTTGAAAAGCAATGCAAATTGCATTGAAATCCCATCCCTACTTCTTACAATGTTTTAAATTTTGAACGAAGTGAGTAAGCTAGTGTTTTTACGATGATATTTAATTTCCTTCTTTTTCTTTTATTTTATTTGTAAATTTTTTTTTTTTCGGTTAAAAATAGTGTTGGGGAAAATATTGAATGTGTGTTAAGTATTGAGTAAGTTTCTTCTGGCAAAGAATATAGGTCTGGATTTGGGTTAAAGCTATAGAAATTTCTTTAGACATAAAATTTAATTAAAAACTCGAGATTAAATGCAGAAGGTGAATTAAAAATTATTTAAAAAAATGTTAATGCAATTCCTTAAATATTTAAATTTCTATTTCTTTTACAGCTAATAAGTTTATTTTCCGGAAGATTATAATAGAATTTCTTTATTTGCTCCACGTATAGATCATTTTTCATATCAATTAAATAAGTGGTTATTATCTTACAGATTTATACTAGAAAAAAATTTGAAATTTATTTCACTACTATCCAATAAAGTACCAAATGAATAAAAAATTACTCAGTTAATTGATATTTGATAATATTCTCCATTTAATTAATGAAATTAATTGAGGTTTAATGTTTATGATGTTACTTCGGTAAAAAAATGACTGATCAAATTATTATTTCTCATTAAATTTACTTTTAAAATAAAATCTGATTATTAAATTGAATTTGCATTGAAACTCGCATATCATAAACAATATAATTTTTTTTTACACCTGAATAAACCACAAATCATAATGAACCCGAATAAATACATATGTAATCGTAAGCAGAAATTTTTAATTATCCAAAATTTTCATACAACACCCGTAACCTGAATAAATGCTTCGGGTCCAAAACCTTGGTATAAAAACCAATCTCTGTGATAAGTAAGTAGTAATAAATTTTCATTTTCAGAATATGTTTCTTCAACAAATGATAAAATTAAGACAATTTTCAACGGAATTCAATGAACAAAATCAAGTAAGTTAATTATAATTGTAAAAAAAACAAATGAACTGTTTTAAAGTAGTTATTTTTATGTGATATATAAAATTATATTTCTTACTACAGTCCAGCAGTTCCCAACTTATTGTCATCGAATAATGTGATAGTAGTCCGCGGAGGTTGGTCGAGGTTTTAATCCAAGGGTTGGCAAATTTTAATTTATGCTGATTAGTATCAACATTGTGATTTTTATATTTTATTATGATATATTACATTTTTTTTATAAAAAATAAGATTACCTATTGAAATTTAAATCAACTATTGAAGACTCATTGAATGAGCTGTCCTGTGATTACTGACCAGACATTAAATTTGTTTTTCAAACTACATATTTGGTTCTGCTTTTTGGTGTGATTAGTAAAGATTATTTGGAAGTTTCCAAAATTGATTGAGACATTTTGTGGCGTTTTAAACTATGTAACCTTTTTAACTTAAATTTTTTAAAATAATTACAAGTGATTTGAGGCTAAAACTAACGTAATATAAACCTACTATTGACTATCTCATGAAACATTTTGGTATGAGAAAAATTTGAAAATGTTAAGAAGAAAGAACTTGGACATTTTCAAAAAAATTTTTTATCATTCAATATTTTTTCCTTTATTTATTAGATAAGAAAAAAAAGGAAAGTAAAGGCAAGAAAGCCGGACATACTTCACATTACGGATATTCTTTGCTCTTGGGGGTCAGAGACTCTTGGAAAGTGGGTTGTAAAAATGACGACCATTAATTGGTAATATATTATTAACTTCTTTCTTCAGAATCATCTTATTGAAGAAATGATTTATCCTTTTTTTAAAATTCCACAAACTCACCAAGAGTATCTAACCGGAAGATTGAAGAATATCTGTAGTACGAAGTATGTCTTGTTTTCTTGCCTTTGCTTTAATTTACTTTTTGTAGTTTATAATTATATTTTGTTATTTTAAAAATTCTGTTTATATGTGTTTTCTTGAAATTATTTCAATTACAAATTAAATGCATATAGTAAAACTGTAACTTTCTACCCACCAACACAAGCTTTTAGATGTTATTTTTTTTCATTTTAGGTTCTGAACAAAATAAAGAAGCTAGTCTTTTTACAATGTTTAATATATTTTTTTTTTCTGTTTACACTTTTCCATATGGATCTAACTTGATCAGTAACTTTTTGAAACTGGATTTGCCTCTAGTTAGTACTTTGGATAGGTCATTTTTTGAATTTTTCAATCCTTCAATTTTTTTTAAGTAGTAGAGTAGAGTAGAGTAAAGTATAGACAAGAAAGCCGGATATTCTTCACTTTTTGGGTCATGTACTCTTGATGAGTGTGTTGAAAATGATGACTATTATTGTTCTTTATATTATTTACTTCTTTCCTTCAGAATTGTATTATTGAAGAAATGATTTATCTTTTCTTTAAAATTATACATACCCTTCAAGTGTATCTGATTCGAAGAGCGAAGAACATCCGTAGTGCGAAGTATGTCTGGCTTACTAGTCTATATTTTACTTAACTTTTCAAAGGATGAATTTTATAATAGTAAAAAAATTAGTTAACATCAAATTGTCTAATAATGAAAAATAGTCATTATGAAGACATCATAGTGAAAGTATATAATTTCTTGGGAGTTCAGGGTGCAGAGTGGCATATACAGTCAAACTTGGTTACGCCTATGGTTTTATAAGCTACTTATTAATTCTTTTATTATTGAAAAGTTCGGAACCCAGTACAAAAAATTTCATTAAATGGCATTAGAAAATAATACATTTATTGTTATTAATATTTTTTTTTTTTTTAGAACCCATGTACGCAACAACAAACAATGGCAATTCCAGAACCTGCTGAAATGATGGAACATAATCAAGTAAATTTAGTTTCATAGATTTAAAGAAATATTTCAAACGGGCTTAAATAAATTTTTTTAGATTCTGAGCAAAAAGAAGAAGCTAGTGTTTTTACAATGATGTTTAACTTTTTAAATTTTTTATGTGTATACTGTCTTGTTCCAAAGTTTTTACCTGCATCATTTTGAAATCGGATCTGTGTTTAGATGGTACTTTAGAGATGCCATTTTTCGAAATTGTCAATTGTTTTTTCAAAATTTGGGGAAAATTAGCCGAATTATGACAAAATTATTTCGGAACTATCCTTTTATAATCCCAAATTTAGGAAAATTTTAAAATAAGCAGACAATAATATAAGAAAAATTTTGAAAAAAAAAATATTGGAAAATTATTTATAATTATTTGTAAAATTTTCTTTATTTATTTAAACATAAAAAAGGAATGAAAAGATGAAAAAGCTGGACATACTTCGTGCCATAATTATTATTCTCCCTACCTTGAGTCAGATACTCTTTGTTGTTAAGCTAAAAATTACGACTATTGTTGTTCTCAATATATAAATATTTTGCTTAGATTTTTAGTGAAGTTATTTATGGTCAGTATTATAGTATCTGATCCGGGGAGCAAAGAATACCCATTATACGAAGTATGTTTAACTTTACTTTTTTTTTTTTACTATTATAATATGTAGTTTAAAATTCATAGCATGGCAAATATTGTTGTGAATAAAAATTAAAATCAAATTTTATTAAGCTCTTAATGATTTTAAATATAAAACACTCTGTAACATAATTGTAGAAAATTATTACTTTCACAAATAATTGTATTACTAGGTTTTTATGGATTTAAATTTTTTTTTTTTTTTCAGAGTCTCTTTAACCAACAAATAATAATCAAACAAGAACCAATTGATACTGAAAGCATTGAACAAGATGATGTAAGTTTTATTGATTTAAACCAAGTTATCACTCAGGTTTAAATTTTTTTTTATATTATACAGAATATTACATTAGACCAGTCATTTAAGCTCTAAAAAAAAAAATCAATTTCCGGAATTCAATCGAAATGTTTTGAAACTTTATAGAATGTTTGGGTTTTAGATTAACCAAAATAAATTAATTGGCCTAGAATAGAAATTCGAAGTCTAGAAATAATTGCAATCATAGATTTTATGTGTGATTTGTCAGTTTTAATTTTTGAGTTGAGCGAAGAAGCCTCGATCTACCACCAGGGGCGGATCCAGAAATGTTTCAATGGGAGGGAGGGTAATTAAAATTTATTATCGTTATGACGCTGAATAAAACTAGTATTTCTCACAAGTCACAATGTAATATATTTTTATATAATAAGCTCAAGGGAGGGGTATTTACCCTATTACTCCCCCTTGGATTTGCCACTGTCTACCACTTTTGATTCAAGCATCGGCTCTAGAGAGTACTTTATACTTGTCATTTCTCAAAATTCGTATTATTTCAATGGTTTTACGCTTGGCTTTTTTTTACGATTATCTTCAAAAGTGTTCATTTTATTATTTATTTTACCATTTTATCACAATACTTCCATACAACAATATTGATGACAAAATTTGAATCAATTATACACCTAGTTTGTTATTTTTTTCTGTAACTTAAACAAATTAACGGTGAAATCCATCCATGCGTAGGCGGCTTATAGCCTCATGTAAAGTAGAAAATTTAATAACGCCAATAAAATAAATTGAACCAACCAACTCTGTTTACCATAATAGGGTAATTATTTTACCCCATAGTGTAAAATTATTAAATTGAGATAAGATAGAGAATTCAGGTTTTGTAAATCTTGTAATTTGCTTGGATAAACTGGTGCACAATTCTGTATCAGTATATATCACCTATATCCATATATATAACACCTCTGAAGTGGTCGAAAAAATTAACTGGTGGGAGACAATAATAAATTGGTTTGGTCTAATGAATTTTTAGAATATTCACTAATTTGGGTGGCACTAATGCATTTTAATCCATTTATAGACCAGTGGTTCTCAAACTTTATATTTGAAGCACATAATATTAGTTTTATAAGTCTCAGCTTATTTTTGATTAACGTTGTCAACTTCCTGTGTCATATTCCATTAAGAAATTTATCCTTTTTTTTTGTATAAAATTTTCTTGAGTCTTCCTACACAATATAAGTAAAGCATGCTTTGAAAGTACCTGAAAATGTAATATAAATTAAAATAAGACATTTATATATTTTACAATTTTAATCATATTGTTATATATTCTAAATAATTATTTGAAATTTTCACCCTGACTATATATGTGTTTTAGTATTGAGTCAACCAAATTCGATAACGTAAGTTTTTAACAAATACCTATCTAATATAATAAATAATCATAAAAAATATTTTGGTGATAGGAATAGGAAGTTTAATGTGTGAAAAATGTATTGTTTTTATCATACAAGCTTAGTAATTAGTGTAACCGTAGGAAAGATCTTGTTCCCGTGACATTTTCCATGTTACTTAAATAATCACTTTCTTTCCTAAACATTTCATAAAATATTAATCAAACAGCATATGAGGAAACTAAAAGCTAACAATAAAATGTTATGATTCTATAATTTGATTTCTCTATGATGTATTATGTAATTAGGAAATAATTATTCAAATTTTTGTGGCACACCTACAACGTTATTAAGGCTGTTAGTGTGCCGGGGGGCACATCCTTCCGGAAACACTGACCTATACTCTAAATGTTCGATAATTGCCCCGATTATTACAGTTTTGTGTTTATAGTTCACAGTTTTTGTCTATATCGCTCATTTGTTCTTTGTTGCCTTTCACGACGCTTTTTTGATACATTTCAATTTTAAATTATTTTATTCATTATTTAAACATTAGATAAATATGTATTTATCTTCCGTTTGGAGGAAACATTCAATAATTGTGATAATTTATAAACCAAATAAATCTAAAAATGTAGTTACATATTAAGTACTTACCAGTTAACTTACTACTCACTTTTGGAAATTAATTGAGAATGTATCGCATTCATATGATCCAAAATCTCAATTTGGCTTTCGATTCAACATAACAATCCATCAAATACAAAGAATCACACACCAGATATCAATGTCTCTCGACATAATGTAATTTTATCTGGGAGTCTTTAGATATATCCGAAGCATTGAACCATGTATATTACTACGTAATAACTTTAGCTACAGATCAAATTCAGTCACACTTAAATGTCATAGCTTCTTGAACTTCTAAATGGAAAATTAAAATCAATGACGTCTGAACAAGTGAATTTTTTACTGCGATGTAGTGAATTCCCAATTTTGTTACTAAATACCAGTTGTACCAATTCAGACTTCGACTAAGTATTAAGGTATAATTAAAGTTAATATTAAAGAATAACATAGCTGCATCACACAAAGCTAAAACACAAGCAAGTTAACACTCGACTTCATCTTACTCCGTCTCATACCAAAATCAAAAATTAGCTGATAAATTCCTAAATAAAAGCTTAAGACCTGTTTTGATTATATGGAATTCAAATGTGGGGGTCTGCCAAACCATCAACTAAAAGTTGTTACAATCTTTTGAATCTATAGTACGATTATAAATGCCTATACGAAAAAAAAGAGATTTATATTGGTCAAAAATATCAGCAATATTTTTGCACAGTAGCTTTTTTATGATAAAATGAGTATTTTTAAAGATAATTAAAAAACCGAAAAATTGTATGAAATCCAAGGTTGCCGACACTTCCAGACCTCAAAGCGATGATAGATTTTTACTGGTTAATCTACAACCAAACTTTCTACAAAATTTAAAAACTTTCCTATTTAATTCTGATAAAATTCCTTTAAAGGACTGAATTATATAAATATAATGTTGAGTTTTAAGTTCAAAGCATGGAAAATATGAATCAAAATTAAAATCGAATTTTGTTAGGCTAATATTGTATTACTAGGTGTTTTTCGGATTAAGTTTTTATTATTTTTTTTCAGAATCTCTTTAATCAACAAACAATTACCAAACAAGTGCCAGCTGCTATTAAAATAACTAAACAAAATCAAGTATGTTTTATTAATTTAAACAAACTAATCATGCAGGTTTAAATAATTGATTTATTTACTGTTGTGTAATTTCTATTTTACCTATATAATATGTAGTTTAAAGTTCAAAGTACGGTGAATATTGTTATGAATCAAAATTAAAATAGAATTATGTTATTGGGCTCTAACAGTTTTAAATATTATACAACTATAACCTACAGTGTCCAGCAAAAAGACCTTCCATGTTTTAAAAGACAATTACAAGTAAATAAACAATTTATCAGCAAGCAATTTTTAAATTTTTAAAATTAAATACTATGCCATTTCACCTCAAATAAAATAATTACTGAGTTTTAAACATTTTATCCGTTAAATATTGTCCTCTATTAATAACACATTTACAAAGCCTTTTCCGTAAGTTTTCTATTGTTCATTGAGTCATTTCTGGTATAATGGCTGTCACTTTCTGAGTAATTATCTTCTCAAGTGCTTCCAGAGATGTTAGGCGATGAGTATAAACTTAGGCTTTTAAATATCCCCAAAGAAAAAAATTACAAGGTGATAAATCAGGTGAACTCTGGAGCCAATGATGTCTACTCGTAGAGAGAAGACGTCCTGGAAACATCTCTCTCAAAATGACTAGTGAACGTAGAGAAGTTTGTGATATGGCTCCATCTTGTTGGAACCAGACTTCTTTGCGATTTTAAATTGATTTAAATTAGGTCGAAGGCAGGTCTCATGCATGTGACAGTAGCGATCCACATTAACTGTAACTTTTTACCCATTATTTTCTTTTTTAAAATCTATGGACCTAATACACCAAATCCAGTATCAGCATATTAAATTGTCACATAAGGGCTGTGAAATAATTTTTGAAAATGGCATATAGACCTCTATCTATCTATACTCGGAATACCGTTTTATCTATAAGTAACTTTAAATATAAACGTCTATAAATTCGGGAGGTTTTTTGCCGGACCCTGTACTTATGAACAATTATTATATTTACAAATAATTTTATTATTATGTTGTTTTGGGTTTAATAGTTTTTTTTTTTTTTTTTTTTTCAGAATCTTTTTAACCAACAAACAATAATCAAACAAGAACCTATAGAAATAAATGAACAAAATCAAGTAAGTTTTATTAATTTAAACAAAGTAATCATGCAGGTTTAAATAATTCATTTTTTTGCTGTTGTGTAATTATTATTTTACATATATTATAATATGTAGTTTTAAGTTCAAAGTATGGTGAATATTGTTATGAATCTAAATTAAAATAGAATTATGTCATGGGCTCTAACAGTTTTAAATATTACACAACTGTAACATACTTATGAACAATTATTGCATTTACAAATAATTTTATTATCATGTTGTTTTGGGTTTAATTGTTTTTTTTTTTTTTTCAGAATCTTTTTAACCAACAAACAATAATCAAACAAGAACCTATAGATATAAATGAACAAAATCAAGTAAGTTGATTTAAACAAAGTAATCATGCAGGTTTGAAATAATTCATTCTTTTTAATGTGTTACAAGTCCAAAGTATAATAAATGTTGTTTGTTCAATCAAAATTAGTATTGAATTACATATGTAGGAAGCCATCATTCATATTTTCAACTAAAATAGAATTGGGCTCTATCACTTTTAAATATAATACATATATATATACTACACTACACTTCTGTAACATTTGTGGTCAATTATTGCATTTACAAATTAAATTATTATTATTCATAGATAGATTTTGATAGATATTTAGAATGAATGAAGTGAAGCTTATGTTTAACATTGATGTTTATTTTTTCTTCTGTAAAAAGTTTTGATCAGTAAGTTGTTTGATAAATGTTGGTCTTGCGGACGGTGGGGTCATCTCCTGAATCAACTCCACTGTCTAGTTTGCAGCCCCTGAGTGTAAACCGTTGCCGCGTCCACCTCTTCCTCGACCGAATTGAATCGCGGGCTCCTGGATCTTACTCAGACTGCCCTTGTCTCTTTTCAGGAGCCTCCGCTATTCCGCGGAAAGCTCTTTCTGCCGTGGGGTTGATCATGGCTGGTGATGTTAGAATCTAAAAAAAAATAACATTAAATTAGTTTGGGGTCTTTGCCATCTTCAAACAGAACGAGTGTAGTTTTGTGTGGCGGTAATTAATTCGTCAGATAAACTCCTTTTCCAACTTTTCTCTTTTATTGGTCCCCACCATTTTGGGGCGAAGTCGGGGTGAAACTTAATGTGTTTTAGATAGGTGGTGGGCTTTGTAGTAAACTACGTTGCTCTCGATCGTCCATCTATCTGTGTCAATTGCAATGCATTTCTTTCCTTTTCAATGCGATCCCCATTGATTCCGTTTCGGCAACTCCATACCTATCACCTAGCCCACGGTTTTTTCCCCTCTCTGCCTATGGACGCGAATCGAAGGGACATAACTGGTCTTGATATTTTACCTATTCCTAATCAAAAGTTAATTTTAAAACGACCCAGGAACTCATGTTTCCGTCCATTGGTAAAACATATTTTTAATGTCTTTCTGCCGGGTTAGCGCTTGGGATAGACTGGAGTCGTCGAGCCTATCATCCAACACCGTTCTAGTATACCAAGTTTTCGTTAGATACAAATTGTGGGCCGTTGTCGCCAAGACACACGGGGAAACCCAAACCGAGAAAAAAAATCGCGTTCTAGCGTTTCCGAGATTGTTTTAGTGGTTGCTGCTCCAATAGAGTACGCTTTGGTCCACCTACTTAAACATACCCCGGCTCGTCCGCGGGAATGGCAATGGAAATGAAAGAGCTCGTGTCCAGCTTGCTAGATGATTACCAGCCTATTCCAAAATCAACTTAGTGTTAATAAAATCTACCAGGTTCTCCATCTTCCGTAAAATTGCATTAATGGGGCGTGCCGCATTTCATACAGGATCAGAACTGAATGTTCAATGGGGAGAGCACAGATTCTCAAATTGGGGGTCGCCAATACATTGAATATCTAGTGTTTTTTTTTTTTTTGTTATTATCATTATTACTTGTTATTATCATCATGATTTTAATATGTCAATCATTGTTGATCTCAATTAACCAAAATTTTGGATTGCTGATCAATATTTATTAAAATTTAATTATAATTATTTGTCTCTATTCTTTAATACTATCATAATACAAGGGTCGCTCAAAAAGTTTGACCGCTGTTGTATAAAGCTATGTTCTAATTGAATCGGTTGCATGCGATGCAGGGAAAAAAGAAATCCGGCAAACAGATACGAGTGTTCTGTTTCAACACAGTACGTGCAAATCGCACGCACTCAAGATTTGAAAATCAAAATGTTTTGATTTTTCCCGCAACGTATGACAGGCAACGCACATCACATCACATATCGCTTGTTTGCTACAATAATGCCATAAAAAAACATACACAAAACAAATTTGAAATTTATCAACCATGAGATTATAATAAAATCATGAAATAGAGCGTTATAATAAACTATATTCATGCTCTCACTTACAGCTATATTATTATTACTAAAATTAGGTGTTAGTTTAAGTTTTTAAACTTATGACACTATTGAGTTTTTTGTAATATTTACACTAATTTGAGTACACAGACTTTTTATATCATAAAAATCTTCGTAGCATAATTCATGAACGCGATACTAGTTTTTTTTAGCAGTATAAAACAAAAGCTTCTGGAGTGTAAATAGGCCCACTTTTTAACTGTATTTTACATTGTCTCTCTATTAAGGAATGAACTGAGTCGCCTTCATTTTGAGTATGTCCTTTTATAAGGGTTTTGTGGGTGATTGTTTTTATATTTTTGAACTGATGAACTACCTGAATGTATAATGCAAGTATGATTTTTTAATATTTTTATTTTTCCTTGGACAATTATCAGAATAGAAAATTACATCCCCTTCATTTTTATCAGGCTTCATATCCAAATATTTCCGTATACAAGTTCTCAACTCATTCACACCTTTGTGACCATTTGATTCATTCCATATAGCAATCGGCAATATTTTTCTGCATGTCATAAATAGTGAAATTAAGAACATTTCACTTTGACCTGTAATAAAATGTAGAAACATCTCCTTTTGGCAATGGTATCACAGCTTGTAAATCATAAACAGCTAAAATTAAATTTGACTTTTCCTTATCAAGAAGTTTCTCCGTTCTTGACAAATCTTTTTCACCAAATGTTCTTCATAATTATTTTTCAACTCATTTTTTTCTTCACCTATTGCATGTCATAAGCCACACAAATCTTTCTTTGGTTGAAAAAATGAAATATTAAATTCTTGAGTGAAAATACGATAAAACAATACATAGTTGCCAAATGGAACATTTTTTTCCTTACAATCAACAACATAATCCCTGTGAATATCAGCAATAGACTTACTCCCATCAATAAAATGTTTTGAAGTATCTGCTCTTGCATAGCAACTTTCAATTTTTGGTATTGAAAAATATGTTTCACGATATTTTATGTTATTGTCTACCTTATGATGTTTACCATGTTTTTCCCTTCTGACAGAATATTAGCTATTTTATTTTGTTTTTCTAAATTTACGAATAGGTCTATCATTAATATCTAAAGTATTCTTGAAAAAAAATTTACATACTCTTACTTACTATTCATTTAAAATGAAATAAAACGCATTATTATTATTTCTTGGGCTTCTAGTACCACCTTGACGAATAGAACGATACTTGGGTGGAATGGGCTGCATACTATTTGAAATTTGTCTGTCTTTCAACATCATCCAACTCCCAAAATCCTGAAAACAATTCTTTCCTTTATTCATCGTTGAACTTGGACGAACATTTAAGCTTGCAAGTCTCTTTACATGGGGATTTCATCTGCCTTTCTTTTCTCATCTTTTTACTCGCACAATGTGATTCGTATGACTGTCATTTTTTTCTCAATTTTTTTATGTATTTTTCTTTTCCATTTATTTTCATTTCTTTGACGTTTTCTGCCTTTTTTCAATGGACTAGTTACTACCAAAGTATTTGTCTCATTTAAATTTACTTCATTGGTTGAATTCTCCACTGAAACAGATGCTCTGTGATCATCGTTGTCAATGTTTAATTCATCTTCAGAAGAGCTATTCAAAATATTATTTCCTTTAACAGATTCGTAGGTTTTGTCACCAAAAATATCATCATTGTCTTCAGAGAATGATGACGATGACAATCTACTTGATACTAAAATAAAAAAATATTATAATAGTTATTTGTGGAAAAAATACACAATATCTATCATTGGTAGTTTAAATAAAAATATTATTACTTTTGAAATAAATAGCAATATTATTACAATTTATAATGCAATATATATATTTACATACCATTCGTTTTTTAAGACTCTTGTATAGATTTTTCAAAAGTATTTTGATTATTGCTTACATTTTTATGTTCAAGAGGATTGGTTGATACACCGGCCAATTTAAATAACAATTTTCCTCGAGAGTTTCATTTTTAAAAGACACTAAAAGATGAATAAAATTTTTTATTGTAATCGTCATAAGTAAATTTTAAACAAGAAAAAAGTCTTTAAGTCAAATAATTTAGAATTTAAATTAAGATAAGAAAAATAATTGTTAGAACTAACGTCATAAGAACAAATAATCAATCAGAGAAAAATCAAGTTTTGTGTCACTCTTGCATATTTTTATATTTGATTACATGTTAAAATTAGTATAAAAATAAAAAGAAGTTTAAAATTTCAAGTTTGATATTATGTGCAATGCATATTAAATACTGCACATATGGCTTTTCACAACGAGTATTCTTTGCACCTCGGGTATGAAATTCTTGGTGGGTGTATTTAATTTTAAAGAAACGATAAATTATATCTTCAATAAAATGATTCTGATCGAAAACCTATGAAAAATGAGAAATTTAAAATTTTTTCAAAACCAGGAATTTCAAATTTATAAAGTTATAAATAAAATAGTTTAAAATATGATTTTTTTTTTCTGAATAAAATCAATAAGATAGAAGTGATACCTTTTCAAAATGAATATTGATTGGAGGTATATTTTCTGGAGATATTTTGTAATAAGAGATATTTTTTCCCAGAGTTATATTTACTGAAGATATTTTGACCAGAGATATTTCGGTGGAGATTTTTTGACCGGCCACTGTCAATTTAAACACATAATTTTTGTACGTTTATTAATTGGTTAATTATTTACATTTTAAATTTATTTATTTTTAACACTCAAGTCTTTACATCATTATCATCTTCTAATTTTTAGTACACAGAAAAAGGAAAAAAAGGGTTCGAACTCAAAAATATTTTAAATCAGTTTACTTTAAATTATATAAAAAAAAAGTGAGAATAGTGAAAATCATTTAAAATATTTTTTAATTCTAAACTCTTCTTTCCTTTTTTTGTGTACTAAAAATTAGAAGACTATAATGATGTAAAGACTAGTGTGTTAAAAATTAATGAACTTAACATGTAAATAATTATTCACTTAATAAACATACAAAAGTTATGTGTTAAAATGACATACTAGTGTACTAAAAATTAGTAGACAATTGTGATGTAAAGACTTGTGTACAAAAAATTAAGAAATACATTTTTATACAGCTCATTCAAGGTTTTCATCATAATTTTGATCTTATATTACAATTTATAATAAATATATACTAGGTACTAATATCACAGTTAATTTTATAACTATACAGAAATCAGAAAAACTGATAAAAATGTAAAATAGAACCACGTGACTTCGTTCAGAATATGATTAATTAGTTATTTTGATATAACTTATAATAAATTATTACAGACAAATTAACACCCAAAAGATTTATACATAATTTTTTCGCTATCTTATGTATTTTTCGATAGATACGATGGTGTGAATTAAAATCTACGTGCATCAATAGTTTTCTAATAATTTTATTTTATTTTGAAAATTCAATATTTTCGGTTATTATATCAATACCTACTATTTCTACAGTACTTGGCCCTGTTAGTGTAGGGCAGTATTAAAATACTGTGGTTACCATGTTCAGATCTTACTCGGTAAACTAAATATTTTGCACTTTTTTTTAATCATAACTGACCAGAGGAACCACAATAAACATTAGTACAAATTATGTTATAGTATGTAAATGTTGATTTACGATAATAATTAGAGCCCCATTATTTACCTATTTTATTATGATGTTTATATTTTATTGTAATTTGAAATTATTTATGGAGTATTCATTACATATACACCTGTATGTGAATATATGAAAATAAATTTTTGTTTTTCGTAAATGTTGTATGTAATAACCTAATTTTTAGTTCAATTCTTCAAAACTGATAATTATTATTGTAGGTATATTAGTTTAAGCTCCGCTCAGAATAGTTTTATTGAAGAAATGATTTATCGTTTCTTTAAAATTTAACAGATATGTCAAGAGTATCCCACCCAAAATGCGAAGTGCACATTTTTTCAATTCTTAGTGGATAAAAGAAGCTAGTGTTTTTACAATGATGTTTATATTTCCTTTTTTATACGTTTACACATTTTTGTATAGAAATATTGTTCAAAAGTTAAAACCTGTATCTTTTTGAAACTGGATTTGCTTCTAAATGGTACTTTAAAGAGGCACACTTTTTTTACATATATGCTTATGAAAATTCCCTGCTTTCTGTACACGTTACACATACTAATAATGTATAACTTTATTGAAATATGAAAATTAAGAAACACATTCTTTTTAAGATTTATTTTGATGAAAACATCTTTTTGTAATAATATAAAGACGCATTTTCCAAAAATATATTATAAAAATAGCTGAATATATCCTTGTGTTTGCCGTGGACCACCATTGGAAACCACTGATATAATTTTATATAAATTATACATCTATTTGATCTATTTCCATATTTTCTATTTTTATACATTTTGTTCCACTTATTATCTATTTCCATTGTAATTCTCGGGACTTCCGAGTAATTCCAAAATATGTGTACACTTAATTCCATCAGTACTTTACCACCCTGTTTTTACAGTGATGTTTATTATTATTTTTTTTTCTGTGAAAACTTTTTCGTATAAGATATACTTATTCAAAAGTCTCGATTAGCAACTTTTTGAAACTGGATTTGCCTCTAGTTGGTACTTTAAAGAGGTCATTTTTTGTATTTCTCAATTCTTCATATGGCATTTATTATTCGTGGCGGGTCCGATTGGATTTGTTGGTTTGGCACCCGATTCCCATTTTCCATTTCTGCCGTGGTGTCATCGGTCGTGTCCTGAATAGGCTGTTGTATGGCGTCCGCAATGAGCACTGTATCCGATTCTCATTGTGCATCGAAGCCCGGATTTTCTCCCCCATGTCTGCAGTCCATCAGGTCGTTTTTAAAGCCTAGTGATCGGATGCCTCGGTTATCACATTCGGTACGGAGTTCAATTGAAGGCAATCGGTTTACAAGTTTTCCGGACATTATCGTAAAAAGAAATAAGTAATACGCGGGAGAAATAAGATGAGAACAATCTTGTGCACGGTAGAGAACAATCCAGTCCTATAAAAATAGGATCGGACCGGACTAGGTATGTAGACAAAATAGGGTTAGATCAGACCGGATATTTTAGAAAAATCTATTTTGGAATCCAGACCAAATTAAACTCAACTTGAAAAACATTTTTAATAAAGCCCTGACCAACCCAGCCCAAATTACATATTTAAAAAAGAAAATCCAACCAGAACCAAAAATGATTAATAAGACCACATCAGCGATATTAATAAACATATACTGGTCGAACCAAACCTAACCCATTAAAAAAAACTATCCAGACCAAACCGAAACCGAGGATAAATAAAATATTTAAACCAGACCGGACCAAACTCGGGAACGGGCTGATCTCTAGTGCACGGTATAGTATTCGTATATAATTACTCAAAGTAGATAAACGCTTTACTATTCTCGCGGTACGTTGTACGTGCTCGTCAGCTAGCAGCAGCTGGGTTGGCACTTGGTGCGGTAAGCGTGCGACGGCCCAATAGTTGGTTGGATAAGCGGTGATTTGGGCCTACCATTCCTGCTTACTCCATGTGTCACAGCTATTTAACTACAAAGTACAAAAAATAGCTGTGACACATGGAGTAAGCAGGAATGGTAGGCCCAAATTGCCGCTTATCCAACCAGCTATTGGGCCGTCGCACGCTTACCTTTGTAGTTCTCCTTTTATCACAGGTTCTGTCTCGTTACTCGCAAAACCGGTTCAATATCTTGCTAATTATCAATATCTATAACGTTTGTTGCTGGGTTTTCCCAGTAATGATATCATTTGTTACTGGGATTTCTCAGTAACAATATCGGTTGTTGCTGGGTTTTCCCAGTAACGATATTGTTTATTGCTGGGTTTTCCCAGTAACGTTCTAATTTAAGATGGTAAATTATTTACCTAACTCACCCTAAACCACGTTTTCTGTGCGATCCATGTCCTAACCTTAAAAACTATGTAATACCTAGTAAGCCAAAGAGGAATAAAACATTTCATATCGTTTGTTGCTGGGTTTTCCCAGTAACGATATTGTTTGTTGCTGGGTTTTTCCAGTAACGTTCTAATTTAAGATGGTAAATTATTTACCTAACTCACCCTAAACTACGTTTTCCGTGCGATCCATGTCCTAACCTTAAAAACTATGTAATACCTAGTAAGCCAAAGAGAAATAAAACATTTCTTCATGCTAGCAAAAGTATCTTACCCCTGTCCGGAACCGGGATACGAATTCCTCTGCTGGGAGCCAATTTTGTAAGGAACCTTTTCCTTCCTCAAGAGTGAGGGCAAGAACGAACGGTACCATGATGAAAAGTTCACGCACAAAGTATATGAAATAAACAAATACAAATGGTACTTTACACACAGTGGTGAACAAGAAGACAGCTGGGTTGGGAGCGATGTGTTTATGGCAGAACGACCGAGTTTTAGTGCTAGGCGAGCAAACCAAATAGAGAGGGGGAAAAAACAATATTTAAAACGGCGCGATTAGAGTAATGACGCAGAAGTCAAAGTTAGTTACGACGAGTACATTTGTAGATGTCACGGAAAAGACTGATGCCAGAAACCACTATCAGAACTTAGGATTTTAGTTTGGTTGTAGGTCGGCCATACTCCCACTCCCGGTGTCCAGATGGTGGTGATAGCCGGGGTTGCGTACATTTGAACATTTCACGGAAAAACTGATACTATTGTAGATACAGAACTTAGGATTTCAGTTTGGTTGTAGGTCAGCCATACTCCCACTCCCGGTGTCCATGTGGTGGTGACAGCTGGGTCGCGTCACAGTGCTCACTGTGGTGAAATGAATGCACTGGCAGCGGCATACTATCATATTGCGGGTTCGTTTCAGTTTTTTATGTATTTTTCGACGCTATTAAACACGACTGCGCCGCCAGTCCGTCGTCGCCAAATGTAATTCGTTATCGCAGTATTATTTTGGGAGGGGGGAGGGACTCAAAAATTTTGAGTCCAATCTGTGCCCGGGTTAAAGTCTTTCCCTTCCCCTTTTTAAAATAATGATAGATATCAAACTATTCTACGAGGTCTGAAAGCTTTTCCTGTAAAGCAAGGTTAAGTAAGCAAAACGGTCACTCGTTAATTTTTTTGTCCGGCATTGCTGTGGTTAACGGTGCGTGCGCGTAATAATACACAGGATTAACCACATTCACACTAATAATCATTTACGACTGATACAAGTACACCTGTCGGTGACATCGTGTTCACTTTCTGAGTGAAAAGAAGCTTGATATGTTTTTACAATGATGTTTTTTTCTCTTCCTGTGAACACTTTCGTATAGAAATACTTATCCAAAAGTTTCGATCAGTATCTCTATAGAACCGGAGTCATACAAATATAGTACTTTAGAGAGGTAATTTTGCCAATTTCTCTATACTTTTTCCGATAAACGGGGAAAGTCTGTTGAAAAATTGACAAAAAACGGCAAAATATCAAAATATGCAATTACCGGAATTTTTTGTAAAATTGAAAATTACTTTTTAACATAACTTCTAAAATAATGCGGCAAGGGACTTGAAACTTACTCACCAACTACTAATAACGATTCCGAGAACATGTCCTAACAATTTCAAAAAGATTTGATCAATTATTTTGAGTTAAGAAAACAGCATTTTGAAAGTTTCGGAAATTTCTCATTTTTTGTTAGTTTTTATGTAATAAAATTTTTGATATTAAGACTTGAAAATTTAATATGATCTCACTGGCATATTTGTCTAATTGACCTGAAAAATCTCGAAAATCGTTAGTCAACTATTTTTTTATACCCGTTTGAAGTTAGAATGTCGACGTAATTCATAAATCTTACCTAAAATTACGCACTTTAACGTACATAAAAGAAAATTGGCCAAACCGTTTGTTTTGAAATATGGTGTCTAGATAGAGAATTTCATTGCAAATATTTTGGTGTAATAAAATTTCTTACGGACGAATAATTGAACATTTTACAAGGGTTTGAACATTTTACAAGGGTTTGATTGAAAAAAAAACCGAAGAAAATACGGAAAAATTCTTATAATATATGTAATTAACACCTAAATGGGTACCTAGGTAATGTTTTTCGCCATCTTACATATTTTTCGACGCTGAATACGATTGTGAGAAGTAAAATCTACATGCATCAATAGTTTTCTAATTATTTTTTTCTATATTGAAAATTCAATATTTTCGATTATTATACTAAAACCTACTATTTCCATGGGTTGTTTAATATATTAGTGTTACGCAGTGGAACCGAGGTTTGATTCTAACCCGACAGTCCGAAATTTTTTCATTTTTTTTTTATATTATTAACTTCCTTCGTTCAGAATCATTTTATTGAAGAAATGATATTTATTGTTTCTTTAAAATTCAATACACCCATCAAGAGAATCCCACTCGACAAGTGAATTATTCACTTTTTTTATGTTAGGATTTGATTATTTTTATTGTTTTTTTATGTATTAAGTTTATACATATTTATGCAAAAATCTACATTTATGAATTTTATCACTACATTAAATATTATCAAAAAAGACTTAAGTGTAATTTAATATAATGATTTTGTTTAAGAAGTTTTATATTACTATATGCATCTATATTAATAAAAGTAAAAACCAGTTATTTTATGTATTCACTTTACTAAATGTAAGCAACACTCATTATAACACAATACTGATTTTTTTTGTTCTGCTCTATAAAAGCTTAAAGTATGAATTGACTTTAAAGTTATGTAAAATATAAGTGAACTTCATTGTTGAACGTAAAGCAACATACATCTGTAACACAATATTGGGAAGATTGTTGTATTTACAAATTATTTTATGTGTTTTATTTTTTATTTTTTTTTTCTCAGAATCTGTGTATTCAGTCAGTACCAATAAAAAAAGAACCGTTGTCTTTTTACATGGATGAACAAAGTCAAGTAAGTTGATAAATTTAAGCAAAACATCCAAAGTTATATAATCGAATATGTCCTCACTGGCTGACTAATCTCGATACTGTCAAAATTACTATTTTGAGGATATGTATAGGTGCACTAAAATGAATTTTCCAAAATTACTATTTTTAATAGAGTGAAAAAACATAATGTGTTTTCACATTACAATACGTGTGTTGAATTTGGTACTATCAAAATACAATTCTCTTCAGACAACCTCTACCTTATCTAATCAGTCGCTCGAGTTCCTTCATTCATACCTCCTCTCAGTTTGCATGCTGTTGTATGAAATGTAATGTTTAATAAAATAAATAATTAAATAAATAACATACTAAAATATTTATCAGTTAACTTGTGATTTAAGATAAATTTTTAGGTTCAGTAGGTTTATATTATATTGTTTTTATTGCTTTTCAGCAGTTTTTTCTTGTTTTGAAAAAGTAAAAATAATTATGAAAATGGCCATACCTAAGTGCCACCAGAATATATCTGTTCTGCATGAAACTTAAAGACAGATATTTCTATACAAATAAATAAATATTGATAAAACACTAGTTTCATCTTTCTACTCAGAATCTTAAATATTCTATGAAAGTCAATTTATTCAACATAAAATTTCTAGTTAAATAAGTGATTAATTATTTATTTGTATATTATATTTTAATAAATTATTTATTTTGTTCTGTGAATAATATTTTATTAGGTGGCCATGATTATGATGATCTCATCTGTTGTTAGAAAATTGTTTTAACCGTAGACTGTTAAATATGTTTTGAGTGAAGTCGTAAAATATGAATTTTGAATTTATTATTTCATTCAAAATTAAAAAGATAAGTAAAATATAAACAAGAAAGCCGGTCATACTTTCCACCACAAAAATTCTATGCTCCTTCAATCAGATACTCTTGGTGGGTATATAGTATTTTAAAAACAATAAATCACTTCTTCAATAATACAATTCTGAACAAAGGAAGTTAATAAGTTATTAAGAACAATAATAATCACTTTCAACTCGTCCGCCAAGAGTGTCTATCACACCCAAGGAGTAAAAAATACCCATGGTGCGAAGTATGTCCAGTTTTTGTCTATATTTTACTTTACTCTACTTTATTCCAAGTCGAAATTTTCTTTTTTCACATTTCAAAATTTTCTTGTGCCAAAATATTTCTCATATTGTCTATCTATATTTAAAATTTCATTAAGTTGGGATTAAAAAATGATAGTTTCCAAGTCTTTTGTCAAATTGTGGATATCTTTCCCAAATGCTGAGAAAGAAATTGAGTATTTTAAAAAATTACTTATCTAAAATACCATCTAGAGACAAAATTCAGTTTCAAAAAGTTTCTGGTCGAGACTTTCTTCACGAATAAAAATAAATAAGTAATAATTATTGTAAAAACACTAGCTTATTCATTCCATTTAATATCTCAAACCTTTGTAGTAATTATTATTTTTTTTATAAATGTTATAGCTTAAACGCATAGCTTTGAATTTTATGAATCAAATCATCAATCAAACTTCTTTTTATTGTTTTCCTACAATGTTATTCAAATTAAATTTTTATGCTAGTATACCTTAATACAATAAATTTGTATCTAATTATTATAAAGTAGTAATTAAACATATTAAAACCATTTGGAAACAATACATATTTTTTACAGCTTCTTTTAAATTTCTTACAATTATATAACAGTATGCTCAATATATTTGAACACTCAAACAGAGCTGATTAAAATTCAAGGCACGGTAATGATGATAAATATTATAAAATATATTTTATTGCACAGCACACGTGTGATATTTAATTACTTATTAATACATAATTTGTAACAGGACCACGAGTTAAATACACATAAACATATGAACAAAATAAGAATAAAAAAAAAAATTACACAAAGATACTTAAAAAAAACTCTTAGAATTACATTAATTTCTGTACGAAACAGATTGATGGCTGACTCTGCACCTTTAGAGTGTTGTAAATAAATATGCGAACGTTAAAAATCTTGAGCTCTGGTTATCAGCATAATAAAGTTTTTCTGTGATATATTTCATACATAAAATATGTAAATCAAATGTAACCACTGTAAAGGAATAATAAAGTTTATACCAGTTGTTCCCAATTGGTGGTCCACGAACCACCAATGGTTTGTTAGCTGATGTTAGGGGGTCCGCTTTTATGTTTGACAAGACGAAACCAGCTATTTTTACAGCATTTTTTTGAGCTGTCAATGTACAATACCTACATTGCTTATGTTTTTATATTTTTCGCGTTCTATAATTTGCAGGATGACACTTCAAATAAAAATAGTACACAAAAATTTACTAATAGTAAGTTTTATATATGTTATTTTTTTGTGGAAGATAAACATATGTAATGTGATTAAAAAATAATGTGTTTACAGATTCTACAGAAATGGAAAATTTTACATTTGACTTATCTAAAATTAATAATATTCAGGTAACAGGTTATTAAATTAATAATATGTTACTCATAATATAATATTTTTCCATTTAAGTTTATTAAATTATTAGGTACATCACAATGTTTATTATATTACATTTGCAATGTGACAAAATTTGCGCGCTGCTTATCAGAATTAATGTCGTGTAAAAAAAACTGTTTAATGTTTCATTTTACGACCTGTGATGGCGTAAATGAAACATATTTTGTTATATTATGTTAAAATGCTATTCTCCTTATTTGTATTCTTTGATTCAGTCCTTTTGACTTCGTAATCGTAGTATTAAAAAAGAGTACAGTATACATAGGCCTTTTGTTTTAATTATTATTAAGGTACCTATTTTAGATCAAAGTTAAAACCTATGAGTTCTGTCGACGACCTTTGCTCGGTGCGGCACATAGGTCACTGTCTAGTGCAGTGATTCTCAACCTTTTACATACAGCGACACCCTAATTGAGATCCATAAAAATGGCGACACACTCAATTCACTTCAGTTTCAATATTTTTGAAAAAATAACAATTATTGCCTATGTAAATTATCACACATATTATACGTGTTAATATTTTATTAAAAAAAAGCCGGACATACTTCGCACCATGGGTATTCTTCGATCCTTGGATGGGATACACTTGGTGGGTGTATTGAAACGTTTAGAAACGATAAATTATTTCTTCAATAAAACGATTCTGTGAGAAACTTCAGTTTATTCGAGACAATTTTACTTAAAAGTTACAGAGTTTGTTATTGTTACAAAAACTATTTATATTTTACTCATCCAGTTTTATTATTCTACAATTAACTGAGGATAGGAAAAAAATTGATGAGAAA
>JAIPRM010002287.1:9151-22072 GCA_025469315.1 Stegophylla sp. TES_Ste_2020 | reverse complement strand
AATGACCTCTCTAAAGTACAATCTATAGGCAAATCCGGTTTCAAAAAGTTATTGATCGAAACTTTTGGACAAGTATTTCTATACGAAAAGTTGTACACAGAAAAAAAAAAGAAAACAAAATATACATCATTGTAAAAACACTAGCTTCTTCACTTCGCTTAGAATCTAAAATCGGCCTCGGGAAAACAGAAATCGAACAAATGTAAGAGTGATTTTTAAGTCTCAAACTTTTTTTAGATAATATTTAACTTAACCTAGACTTACAATGAACATTAGCTCACTACTATAATACTACTCTAGTCATTACATATTCTCATTACATTATTATAATACAAGATCGATTATTCGATTAATTTGTCTAAATAATACTAAATATATTAAGTATTTTTTACGTTTATTTAATTTTAATTTATCAGCCCAAAATTTTACCGGTCCAGGCGAGGATCGCCCACTGACCGCCCTAGCCAGTCCGCCCTTGTTACTGACTTTTGGGAGGGAGGTTTAAATCAAATAAACACCTAAACGTTTTAGCCCTCCCTCCCCCTCCCCAACATTCAAATACTTATTGTGCTAATACATTTGAGGATATCTTATGTCTAATATGCGGTGAAAACGAAAATTTTGAAAAATCCTGTTTTTGTGCTGTTTGGACTACCGGGGAAACCTCGTGGGTTTTTGATCTGACACGTCATACTTAGTGTCTAGTGCTTAATCTCCCTCGACATTAAAGGACGATTTTGCCGCCTGTAGGAGTTAAAATTCCTCGAAAAAACACAAACACACCGACCCTATTTTGAATAGAGATAATTTTAGATATACATACATAAAATAAAGTCTATAATATAATTTATATATAAAGACGAATTATTATCTAAACGATGAATAATGTACAAACGATATTATTAAGTAGGCACCTTCGGCAGATTATATTATTATTTTCTTTTGAGTATCTCACCGCCGCCGCGGGTTTATTTATAATATTATATGATTATGAAACTTACCAGACGGCAAAGAGACCAGATGGCTAACTGCTTCTCAATGTTTTCATTATTTTTTTTTGTTTTTTTCAGGTAATTTCCATATTCACTCTAATTATGATCCTGACGAACGACATCAAAATACAGACCATCGTTGTGGACTTCTTGCCCAAGGCTGTTGGTAGGTAATCTATTTTCAGACTATTCACTAACTACAAAATATACTACTCTGTCTACACTTATGGCTTCTTACTGTCTGCTAAATACACATCAGCTTTTCCAATTACAGTTCTTATTTTACATATCGAGTAAATATTATTTTCTTTTATAACAGTTTAAAGTCAGAATTCATTAGGTTTACGTAAAATTACCCACTTGAACGCGCATATAAAAAATAATCGGTTCTGTTGATCTTCATAAAACTCGGTATGTATGTGGAAAATTACATTGCGAGTTTTAATAATTCAAAATTTCATAAGGTATTGATTAAAAAGAAAAAAGTACAAAGAAATTTACAAGAAATAACAAAATGCAGATTTGATCTTAGAAATTTGTGATCTGGGAATGTAATACAAACTTACCCAAGTAGATATTACACTAAGGGTACTGGTAAGTCAACTTTTTTTTTATAGCCTTTTAAAGTTTAAAAAGCCTTTTAAAATTAGCATTAGGTATTTGAGTCATTTTTACTTAAAATAATGTTTTTTTTTTCAATCAAAACTTATAAAACAGTTGATTCATAAACCGGTCGGAGTATAGTATTTATATTTATAAATTAAAATCATCCTTGAGGTTTTTTATTACCTAACTCTGAATTTATCTGTAGTATTTGGTTGAATTTTTAAAAAATTAATGGAAAAAAAATGATAATAAATTGTATTTTTAAACAAATTCATCATTTTATTAGAAAAACGAGTTAAGCCTAACGTAAAACATAAACTTACGGTAGTACTTTACATCATGTATGTTCTCCACTCCTCAGGTGAAATATTTGGTGGTTTTATAGAATTTTAAAGAAATAACCAATCGTTTCTTCAATAAAAACGATTCTGAGCAGAGCTCGAGTTAATTACAAACAACAATAATTATCAGTTTTATATTTAATTAGTATGTTTAACTTTTAACACCTATAACATATTTACATTCTATCTGAAATTTGTCAATGGTAAAGTTTTGTTGATACTTTCCAAGATTTAAGCAAAAAATTAATTAAAATTAAAGCAAAATAAATGCATTTATAACCAAAACGCCTAAAAATGCAATAAAAAAATATGCAAAATTTAATTTTCAAAGGAAAAAAAAAATGCATTTGTCATCAACATCTGTAGTGATCATATTACCTGTCGAACGGGAACGTTTCGATGATACTATCAGAAGCTTGATAAAAGCGAACTCACGGTACATGCGTGTTGAACGTTCGAAGGTTAAACACGTACAATTGATATTTTTCATTTTTTATGTAACAGAGTATTTATGCTAAGTTTCCAAAAAAAACAACCATGAAATAACGTATCCCACTTTTACCCTTTTAACCTCCTTAGAGGTTGAATTTTGTGAAATCCTTCCTTAATGGGTCTTTACATAATCAAACAAAACTACGGACCAAATTCATAGCTCCAGTGGTTCTGGCAAGGCTATTTTACCACATTAGGAGTTGAATTTTCAAAACTCCCATTAACACAGTACTGATTGGTGTAATGGACCATAGTGGTACCCAAAAAATTGTTATATTAGTTTTGGCTGTACACTGATTCTCAGTCAGAACATAGCCACCCCCTTTTATAGATAACCCCTTTTTACAAGATCTCTTACATCAGTATCACCTAGTAGGTAATAATGTATAAGTTCTTAAAATTCTTTCAAATTATTGTCAACATAACATACATTTTATCAGTACAAACATACTATAACATGTAAAAATCCCATAAGTTTAATAGAAATAAACTGTTAGTTTGCCATGACAAAAAATATCATAATAACACCAATCGATACAATAATATGATTAGTTTGGAATTATTACCCTATCAAATATGATTTAAATACATGTATAAGTGATTATTCAATATATACTTCAAAACCAATTAGAATAACACATTATAAATAAAACATATTTTACTAGCAGTTGAATTATAATAAGCTGACAACTTTGTTCACATTACAAATTCATTAAAATATTTTCGTACTATTATGACTAAAATTGTATTTTTTTTTCCAGTGCAAATCATTGTGGCCATTAATTTGCTGATGACAATATTGATATCATGTTTGCTGTTAGCTGGAATTTTTATGGTAAACAATCAAATGATAGATATCGATCAATTTACTGAATACACAATTATTATAAGGACGATTTTATTTTAGAGAAAGAAAATATTGATGCTGCCTTGGATAGTGTTAACAATCATGTTATGTATCGGACTAGTCATATCTGTGATATACACTACAGTAGACTTTTTGATCAAGGAATACTACTTCACTGGTGTTTTGGTACTAATAATCGGCCTGCTGTGTGTCTGTAAGTTTAAAAAACAAATGGCATTGATTTGTGATAAAATAACATTGTTTAAAAAAATTATCTTTCTCAGGTATTTACATGTACATGTGGTGGGTAACCTACAGTTATTATCAACAAATTAAAGAAGAAGACAACCGAACTCCGTACACAAGAACACCATACTATGGATGAAAACTATAACACATTTCTATTTTAAATGATATAATATTTGTATCACAGCCGCACCATGTTATTTCCCATATCAATAATTTTTCTGGACTTGACCAAATGATTAACCCTGAATATTGTGTATGAAACTAGGAGTGTGTTCACGTGCGAGTTATGTTTATTAATTTAACAAGTTTGTTTTTCATGTTAAATTATAATGCACTATATTTATATATATTTTTAATTAATAAATTATAATATTTATATTTTTTATATAGTAAACAATTTAATAAAATACCCACAAAGTTAAAATAATATAATATTAATCATCAATAAAAATGTTAAAAACGTGATAAATTGTGTATGCTTGGAATGCAAATTATCAAAAATTAGTTCAATCAAAGCTGATTAACTCTGCAACCTGAGGCTGTTCAACTTTGGGTTGTTCTAATTGGTTAGGAGCGGACGGCTGCGGATTGATTTGCTGACTAGGTATTTGCTGTGGACCATAATGTCCCATGTGAACAGGTGCACCATAAGGCATCTGACCACCCATCACTGACTGTTGATGTTGGCCAGATATCAAAGGCTGTCCTACTGGAAGCGAGTGTGGTGGACCCATACTTGGCATTGGAGGTTGTTGATGCCCGGATATCATGGATGTTCCATGAGAACCACCAACACCAGCAACACCAGAAACCGGTTGCATGGAATTTATTGCTGAACTAATAGGAGCCCCTGAATTAATAGTGCCTGACAAAGGCGCCAACGGAGGTTGATAAATAGGCTGAGGAATGTTTGAATTAGCTTGAGTTAGATTATTGGGCTCGTTAGAAGGCAAATTCGTAGGTTGACTGATTGGAACTGCACTTGGATTTTGAGACACCATATGTCTCCCGCCATAATCTGCAAGTTCATACATAATAATTTAGTATTGTTGTTATTCTACTGATTTACTCAATTAAATATGATCTACCTTGAGGTTGAGAAACATGTTGAAAGTGCCTTGATTCTGATGATTGAGGATATCGTATACCATTTTCTTGAATTTGTGAAGAAATCAATGAATCTATTAAGTAGATAATAAAATGCATAAGAAACTACTAGAAATTAACTACTAAACATAAATAATTAGTAGTTATTGTCACATCATACATTAATTAAAAACTGTAATAAATATTATAAATATTAAATATAAAATTTTATGAACAAGAATAAAGACATTTTTATGTTAAAACCACAATGTGTGTATTTCATATAAAAATGAATAAATTCAATTTTAGATTTTTAGTGTTGAGCAAAAAAGCTTGTTTTTGTTTTCACAATGTTATTTTTTCTTTCCCCTTCTAAAAACACTTTTTTGTATGGAAATACTTATCCAAAAGTTTCAAACAGCAAATTTGTAATCAAAATTTGGCTTTAGATTGTACGTACAAGAGGTTATTTTTCAAAATTCTCAATAGTTTTTCCAAAATTTGACAAAAACAGCTTTAACACTTTTTTTTTTAATCCAAACTTTATGGAAATTGAAATAAAGATAGACAATAATTTAAAACATATTTTGATGAAAGAAAATTTATCATAAATAAACTTAAATTTTAATCAAAATTATTTATTGGAGAAATAATTTATCATTCCTTTAAAATTTAACATTACCACAAAATCTCACTCGGGGAGCCAAAAATACCAGTGCCAGGTATGTTTGACTTTTTCATTATGAAATGAAAAAAAAAAAGTGGAAGTACTAAATTCTTGAAGTATTTAAAAAATATGATTGCTGTTACTTACTAGGGCCAGGAGACATATATGGAGTAGGTGCACTAGGCATACTCGGCAAGGAACTAGGGCCATACATATTACTGTTAAGATAATTTTGCCTTTGATGTTCCATCCTCATAGCCATTTCTTGTTCTTGTTGTTGTACTTGCTGAAGTGTCATTTGGTGTTGATACTAAAAAACAGCCAATTGTAGTAAATTGACAATGAAAGAAAAAGCAAAAGAAAAATTACTTGTTGATATTGTTGTTTTCTCTGCCTTAATACATCCAATTTCATTGCCAATTGTATTTGTCTCTGTTGTTCAGCATAAGCAGCTACTTGTTGAAGTTCAGCTTTATGATCATCTCTCATAGCATTCAAAGCAGCACGGGTATCTTTAACTTGAACCAGTTTATCTTGCAATCTTTCAAAATATACTACAAAAGAAAATATTTGTTTATATTTGTTTATTTATATCACAATTATTATAATATTAGAGACAAAACTATTAATAATAAGTTAACTCAGGCCAGTGAACTCTTCAATAAAATTAGCTACGCTATCATCAAAATAGTATATACAGTGTATGCAGTAAACTAATAGTTGTAGTGGTTAAAAGAAACCTGTGGTTCGCACTATAATATAGATAATGATAAATACATCATACAAATAAAGACCAAGAATTAATTGGACATGTTATGAACTAAAAAAAAATTAAATTAACACAACTTAGAATTTTAGTAGTATAAAAAAATTATTGGCTTTGTATATATATATATATATTTATATATAAATATGTTATGTCTATTTTACATAAAATATATTGATTTAACATTTATATTTTAACTAGCTTTACTCCATGTTCATAGATTTCAAGAAGTGTTACTATATTGCACAGTGCCAACAGCAAACATTTTAAATAATAGAAGTAAATAAATTGTCCTCAAAATATATGACATGGGTTAAAAGTAAGTTCTCTGACCACAAACACTACAATCAGTAGATCAGTCATAAAAAGCCAACTGCCAACCTAAATATTATACAACCATTTTTGGTACTTACATCTTTTTTCATCTTGTTGTTGAATATATTGTAACAACTTTTGGTGCATAGGTGTAATTTTAGAATAAAATGTTTCCAATGAACCTCCATTGATAACAGTTCTACCTCTACTTAAATTCGATTTGATCCGGTTAACAAAAATTTCCAACTGCGATTTCACAGAATGTATAAATGTTTCCATTTCCTCGGAGTCTTCAGATGGCTCGTCTTTCATAACGGGGTTAGTCACAGGGTTTGGCGACTGCATAGTATTCACCTAGGTAAATTTATTAACAATTAAAAATTAATATTATCTGCAAAATACTATTAATATATACATTCATTGCTGGAGTATAATTATTATGTTGTATTGGTTTGGCTTGCTGCTCAGTTCGATTTTCCCAATATGATCGACATAAATAACGAGCCATTTCTGGATTTTCTTCAACTTCAACATTTTCTTCTTTCTATAAATCAAGAATATATTCATTAATATTCAGTGAATACTGTTGATTATAAAACAAATTATTAACAAAGTATAAATATCTTACTACTGGCGGTGAGGAATATAATCGAGCAGCAGGAGTTGTTGTTGAATTCATAATAAATGGTCCCTATTAAAAAGTAACAATAATTAAATTTGTAACACATAAATGATAAGTAGATATTACTTCTAATGACCTATTAGTATTGTAATAAAATATAGCAGTAGATAATTAATTATTTAAAAACTTTATTACTTTTTGTTGTTCTGCTTCAGATTGAGATAAAGCCAAAGCCAGCTGTAATTCTTCATCTTCCCTTAGTTCTTCTTCAGTTTTTCTATTGGCCGCTGGTACCTACAATTAAAACAAAACTATTTAATTGTACTCAAAATACAAAGTTATTATTTTTTTTTTTAATTAATCTGTGTATAAACGACTATAGTATAAATGGTTATGGCTAATACAAATGGCTCTAATCCAGAGGTCGAGAACCTGTGGATCTTTAGTTAAAAACAATTTATTTAGTTAATATTACCAATACTAATTCCCAAAAAAACTGCTCACTAAACTTGGATTCATTTTTGTTCTAAGGCGTATTATTTGATCCTAAACTACTGAATGATGAAGTTCATTGAATATTGTTAACTTTTTAGGAAGAAATGAAATATCTCTTTTTAAAAAAAATTTTCTTTGTCCTAGCTTTGATCAGTACTTCAATTATATACTTATTAAACGAACATTATGTAAAATGTAACTTAAATAAAAAATGGTGTAAAAATAAAATTACCTCATAATACAATGGGAAGCTAATTTTTTCACATTCCCTATGGGTTTTCAAAATAGTAAAAGCCAATACATTGAGTAAAATATTTTGATAACAAATACTGTTTTAATTAATATTTTATTTTCATTGATTGGTAATATCATTAAATATAGTAGTATAGATAGCCCACCATGTGTATTTGTATTTTGCAAAGAAATTTTGGACAACACTATTGGATTCTAATATGAAAACATTAGCACTACCAATTTCTATGCAAAATAATACAGGCAGAAAACTCAGTGAACTATCTAAATATATTCAATGGTAATACCAATGTGGAATATAGAATAATAAATTTAATTAAATATTGCGATAAATGCAATGTTGAGACATTTTATTATTTCACAAAACTGGAATTTATAAAGATCATAAAATTATACATCTTATAAATATATAACAATTACATATTTTTAGCTTGTACAACTTGATTTCTGTTAAATATAAAATCACATTACATCATAGCTCATAAATTTCCAATTTACTTAAGTTTTTGTAGATTATATTATATATAATTAATATTTCATACAGATAATTTTTTAAGTTATTTATCCATCCAAAAAAATATTTATATAATCTTTTGTATAAAAATGAATTCTAAGCAAATTAATAACAAAATATGTAACTCACTTGATTTTGTTGAGCCAAAGAACTAGTAAGATACTCTATTGGTAAATCTTCTGATCCTTTGTTTGTTTGAGGCCTACATTGTATTATTAATAAAAAATGAATAATACAATAAATTAAAATAAAAAATTAACAATAAACAAAATAATGAAATAAATTTAACATAAAATATAGTCTATAGATAATTAAATTTATATGGAATTAACTTTATAAATTAGATTACAATAAAATTTTGTACTTTTGTGATTTTTCAAAGCAAGCTTCACAAACACGCACAGGTCTCTCAATACCAAATTTAGGTAATGTACAAGAGCGAGATGAACATTGTGCACAGAAAACTTGTCCACAAGCACGACAATGGTGCTAATAAAAAATACATACCCACAAAAATATTAATTTATATATACTATTAGAAATAATATAAAATATTATAATAAAAACTTACTTTGCGCTGAACTATACCAAATTTAACACGACATCGATGACAACAATCAGAATCTTCCCACCCAGGAGCTATATCAGAACTAAACATAGCATCACTTTCTTTCAGTGCAGGAAATGTATAACCTTCAGCTTTCATTATGTTAACTGTATCCTAGCAATACATAAAAATACATTTGAAATAGAATAAAACATTTTTAATACAAATAATATAACGTAATGCCTACACAGTTATTATTTAATCAAATATTATTTACAAAATAAGTTAAAATGTACCAGAACAAAAATGATATACTTGTAAAAATTATATGTTTCAAGCTATTCAGAGACGTTTTTATGGGGTTAGTGCTGGGGATTTCCCTCACTCTCAGAAAATGTTTAAAAATCTTAAATTTTAAACACGTCAATAATATTGCTATTGGTTAATTTTAAAAATAATAGAGAAGAAAAATAATATTTAAATATTTAATTGAATTATTTGTTTGATTTCTTTAATTTATTTTTATATAAATCTATTCATAAACTTCTAATAAAACCAAATGATAATACTGAGTTTTCGACGATGCAAGTCAAAATATAGACTATTGCTATAATTCGTAAAAATAATCTTGATAAATAAATAAATCTTGAAAAACCTTTATATATTAGATAAAAAAAAAGTTAAAGTAAAGTATAGACAAGAAAGCTGGACATAATCCGCTCTTCGGGTCAGATACTCTTGATGAATGTGTTGAAAATGGCGACTATTACTGTTCTTTATATTATTAACTTCTTTTGTTCAGAATCGTCTTATTGAAGAAATAATTTATTGTTTCTTTAAAATTATACACACCCTCCCTTCAAAAGTATCTGACCCGAAGAGCAAAAAATATCTTTGGTGCAAAGTATGTCCGGTTTTCTTGTCTATACTTTTTTTACTTTACATTTTTTTTATTTTATTTTTATGGTTACCCTAGTTTAAGTATTTGTTTTTATTTAGGTCTAAAGGAAAGAATTACTACACAAATAGTAATACAATTGATTGATTTTAAATTTAAATAAGGTAATAATATCAAAAAGAGTTTCACAAAAATACATAATACATAAAAGATAAATAAGAACAAAATAATTAATAAATGTAAGAATAGTAAAATAATTTTTTTTTAATGTAAACATTTTATAATTTGGAAACATGTTAAACATAATTCACACTGTGATAAAAAAAAAAAATCTACTTTATCAACCTCCAAGCATATTTTCGTAAGCAATGCTTTTTGCTTCTCATTTAATTTTTAATTGTAATTTATACTATTCATTGTTCGACAAGTCATTTTAGCATATTTGGCATGGTTATAGTTTAACACTATTTATTCATCTTTTGTGACAATACATACATTTCTATTTAGATATAAAAATTTAAGTAGAAAAATTAATTGTTTTAAACATCAAAAATATAACTAATTTACTAATTTTATGAAGAACAAATATAAATTAAAATAAATAAAAAAAAAGCAGTACATACTACACACCATAGGTATCCATTACTCCTTGGGTCAGATACTCTAGATAGGTATGTTGAATAAAGAAACAATAAATAATTTGTTCAATAATACATTTCTAAGCGAAGTATGTTAATAATATAAAGAACAATAATAAAAATTATTTTCAACACGCCCACCAAGAGTATCTGACTCTAGGAACAAAAAATACCCACAATGCAAAGTATGTCAGATTTTCTAATCTACACTTTAATTATCTTTTCTTTACTTTACTTTACATTATTTTTTTTATTCAATAAATAAAGATAAGAGGAAAAAAGACAATTTTACACAAAATAAAAACAAGAAAAGAAATGTTAGAAAAAATTTTCTCAATTTCTTTTCACTTTTTCATAATTTTTTTATGTCATAATATTTCTCATACTATTTTCTATCGTGTTTAAAATATTTTCATAAAAAATAAATTTTAAAATAAATAAACATTACTGTAGTCTGTAAAAATATTAGGATTTTTACTTTGCTCAGAAAGTTTCCATACATACATATGTGTGTGTGTAAATAAGTTTTACATAATTTGAATACTAAATTGTAAAATTAGTAGATAGAACATAGTGTAAAATGATACAATAGGTACTCCTATTTAAAAATTGAATTTAGTACCATTTATGTCATTACAAAGCGACCTCAACAAACAATTAATTAATCCCATAAAATACTGTATGCAGGTAAAAAAAAATATATTACCTGAACTGCACAATATTTGGGAATAGTTCGAAAAGCAAAAGCCCAAGTCTGTAATAGTTCAAGTAACTTGGTTTTTAAATTTTCATGTGGCGTTGTCTTAATAATTTCTCTCATTTGCTCCATAAAATATTTAGTTGCCACTTCATCATGTACTAATTGACCACAATTTTTAACACAGCATTCCAAAACCTGAAATATTTATAAATATATTATGCAAGTATATACAATATAGTATAAACATAATAATATAATCACATTTTTATTTAATAAATACTTACTAATAAACTATACATGGCCGAATGAGGATTAGGATTTGTAAGTTTTTTCTTAATTGCATTGATTGCAAATTTTGGTCTGAAAATGTGAAAATTAAAATTTTAACTATGTTATAATTTAAGTTGAGTACTTAATTTAAAATGAAATAACTATAGAGACAGGAATTATGTATATTTGCATGTTCATACCGATTTTATGCACTGTTAAAACGGTATAAATATTTTTAATGAAGACATTTAAAATCAGATTTTAAAGACCAACATTTTAGGATTGACTACCAGTCAATTGTCAAGTCAAAATGTTATAAATTAATACAAGTTCAAACAGATGTACTTTTTTTTTTTTCGGTAATTTATTTTAATAATTTATTGAAATATATTAAATGCACTTAGCTCAAAACAGTGTTTCAAACTCTTTTGACATCATAGCACTCTAATTCCAATTTACATGTAGCCGTGACAAATTTATTAACACTAACATATATTTAAAAAAATTTTTTTTATTAATATGAGGCATAATTTTACATCATATTTTTTTAAATTTAAATGTTTAATGACAACAAATCTAGAGGGAAATTTTGGCTTGTTTCCCTTTCATTAAAAGTCATTTAAAGCCTAATAGTTAAAAAAAAAAAGAATGATCTATTTTACAATTACTTAGAACGAATTAATAATAATAAATTGATAACTAACGACAAATAATATCACTGTAAACAATATAACTAATAAGAAACAATGCGTGTAAATCATTTTTATTATACTACTTATCAAGATAAAGCAAATCACATATTTGCCGGTAATATCAATTTTTAAAATGTTACATAATATGTTATATTATAATGTGTACTATTAAAAATCATGATACATCATGGAAATCCGGCTGGGAATCGTGGCTCTATAAGATTCTAGTAAAATAGTAAATACACTTTAATCTCAGAATGTAATAAATTTACAAGATTCATTTTATTAACTTATATATTTTAACCAGTCAAATGATCAAAGAATTTGTCATATCAAAAACCCAACTCTACAAATTAAATTTTATTTTGCTTATACATATATATTATTTGGAATGTTGAGGCATATTTTATTATTTGTGCACATAATTTTAACTTTTCATACAATCTTAGTAAAGAGGTAATCAAATTATTTTATCTCAATTTCAAAATTATCAATTACTCACAAAATAATTTTTATTTGATTTAGGTAAGTATTTATAAATCATATCATAATTCAAATAACATTAAGATAAAAAAAAAAAAATGTTTATTATTATTTTATCAGTAACTACTAATTTAGAAATTCATAAATAAATGTATAAAGTGGAAGTTTTTAACAGTAGTCCCAGGGTCGGCCTGGCCATGGCCGCTAGGCCGCGAATGCGGCCGGGGCTTCTGGACGTGAATGTGTCGAAAGCAGTGGCGTATTTAAAGGGGAAGGTAATGAGTGGATCCTGAGGCATCCTTGGGTTTTTTTTTTATTGTGATGTAATATTACACATTTATAATTTTAAACGTTCATCTACAGTGGACCATTTTTCAAAATAGAAGAAAAAGACGATTTTGCTGTGACTGTTTATACTTACTATGATACTTGTTTTTTTTTGGGGGGGG
>JAIPRM010002286.1:0-31352 GCA_025469315.1 Stegophylla sp. TES_Ste_2020 | reverse complement strand
GTGCGCGATTCCAGCCCGGCACTCCGAATTCTTGCATTTTTTTTTTCTTATATTATTAACTTCCTTCGTTCAGAATCGTTTTACTGAAGAAATGATTTATCGTTTCTTTAAAATTTAATACGCCCGTCAAAAGAATACCACCCGTCGTGCGAAGAACACCCATCGTGCGAAGTATGTCCGCTTTTTTTATTCGATGTTTAATCTGTTTCAGTTTTTGTTACATTCAAATTTTAATTAATGCGTATGATTTATAGTTATGTTAATTAATACTTATTAAATCTAGCATGATTAAAATACGTCATTGACATACACGTAAATTAAATTATATTTTATCATATAACTTTGTTGCTCATTATAAACAGATTTGTCATCTTCCTCCACTAGTTTTTTTAATTGTTTGTTAGTAATAATCGCCATACTATTTTTTTTCTCCCTTTTTTTTTTTTTTTTTTTTTTATTTATAAATTGGAATTATGAAGAGATTAATTTTAAAAGTTATGATACTGAAATATAGCTTATAAAAACACGAAATCTCTTTTCATACAATTGCATGGTTGCTGCAATCGATTTAAAATATTTAATACCCACAACGTTTGATGCCACACTCTATTGTTGATTCCAAATAATAAAAAAATGTTTTTCAATAAGATAAAGATAATTTCAGAAAAATTTAGGTACTTACATAGTTACAGATAAACATAATAATAACAAATTCAAATTTTATGTTTAAATAATGCCAATTAAATTTCAAATCATTTGAGATGATGATCATGTATATTATTTATATATCATGTATATTCATGCATAATCATTGTCTCGATCTATGTATAAATTTAATCAATAATATTTCTTGATCTAAATTACCCTAAAAATATTTCTTTTTCATAGAAAATAAAATTGTATTGCATTGTAGCGAGAACATCTTTCTCGATCTCTTGCAGTTGGTCTCTCTTTCGTTACCATTTAATCAGACAAATAATTTCATACTTCCTAGTATTTCAATGATGCTTATTTTTAATTTTTAATTTTTAAATTCATCTACTTCGTAAATTAATAACTACCAGATACAATTTGGTTTAATTTTACCCAGGTACTGAAATAAAAGGCGTATTTTAAATAATTGCACAAAAATTAAAAATCAAAATACCTCATTTTCATAACGACTCCTACCTAAGAAAACTTTTGTTTACATATTTATAAAAATCTGAATTACGGTTTTGGTCATATCAATATAGATTATAAATTATCAAAGTTTTGGGGTTTCAACAAATGTATCATAAATTCATCTGAATAAGTCTATACTCAACTAGTTCGGATAAATAGTTTTTTTTTTTTTTATCTAGGTTTAGTCTAAAACTGCACACTACTAAATACCAAATCTATTTTAAAACAATTAACTACATATACAGAAAAAGATTCGTCGTTAGCAATGTTTCGTTGATAATTTGCCCCAAATCTATGCACATTGTGCAAAATTATCGTACAAAACGTATAGTTGAAAGTGTGTGGAATGCATTAAAAAAAAAAACCAAGCTGGATTTTTTGTTTTTAAAATAATTATTAGAGCAAAACTCTACGAAGTTTTACGAAGAATTGGGTGTTCTCGTTATAATGATAATAACAACGTGAAAGTGAATTTAAATTTTATCATTTCACGTTGAACAACAAATTTATTGTACGCCGGATACTAATAAATTATGAGTATGTTTTATCTGCTACTTCTTACAATTTCTTTGCTCGTGAGATAATGTATTCTTTTTTAGGGTGGTTTTTTCGGTTTTACTAAAATCAACCCGTTATGTGAACACCAGAACTCGCGTGAAATGGTGGTGCATAATGCATTCGAATTTATTCCCAAAAATAAAGCAAAATTTCCCAACTGTCCGGTTGAGTCCCGAGTTTTATAATCGTTCGTCTGTATTGAGTCCCGTAACCGTTTTTGTATGAATAATTGAATCTCGACTTTTATAATTATTATTTGTCTGAATTGACTCCAGACTTTTATAGTGATTTAGGTATTATACTAGTTAAGTTCCAACCACGGTAAGCTCGGTAAACAAAAGAACTAATATTATTAGTATCTAAAGAAAACTAATAAAATAGTTCAAAATATACGGGAAAAAGATCAGTCGACTCGAATTTGTAAAACTTTAATCATACAAATTCAACCATAATTATATTATATTATAATATTTACAACTATATAAAACTTCAAAGTCTCAAAAGTCTAAATCATAACTTGTTAAAACAACATTTTTATATAAAAACTATTATTTTAAATAAAAAGTGACATTTTCTAAACATACATTTATAATAAAAGTATAAACAGTCCTTAGTCTATGTTATTTACTATTTACTTGTTTCATCGGAACATTTAAAGCCAATACCTATATAAGTGGGATTCAGTTGTTACAGTAACTACTAACTTTTTATTCCTGAGACTCAATTAGTATGTATTTTCAGTTTTGGGACTCAATTCGGATGCAGCCGTGGCAGTGGCACCAGGCACTATTTATTTAGATTCAGAGAGGGAAGAGAGGGGAGTTCTGCTTGAGAAATGTTCACCCATTATTGAAAATAGCGTAATGTAGACTGAAAAAATATTTCAAATAACTTTAACCCTTTTTGGGATAAAAAAGGATTTTTCTCAGAATAGTAATTTTGGAAATATTGGTTTTGATAAGTTTTAATCTATTACAATTTAATATTCTTGATATTATGAGCAGAAAATGTAATGCAACCTTACTGATCTTACTGGTTAAGGCATCCATAAAAAATAAAAAATTAACGAGTTATTAATTTTCTTTTATTCATTTTTATAAAGCCTTTTTTTAAATTAAAACCACATAAAACATTCAGTTTTTAATCCAGTAAATTTTTATTTACTAAAAAAATGGCTCACGTGTTTTTTTAAGCATAGTAAAATATCTTTAATATTCGGCTCAAAAAGACTATTTTCACAAGTGTTCATACAGTTAGAATTACTTCTTAAATGAATGTTCCCAAATAACGGAAGGTTATTTTTCGTTGTTATTTAATTTAATATTTTAAGGGTTGAAACTGTATACACGTTGGCTTATATATAAATAATTTATTTAATATTTTTGTCAAAAAAAATTAGTTCCATATAAAAGCTATCAATTTCTAAACATAGCGAATTTCGGTGAAATTTTTTTCAAAACATTTTCACGGTTGATTATTAATAGAAAACTGTCAATATTATTTTTCTGTGTAATTAACTGAAGTTTAACTTAAGATTATATAAAATTTACGATAAAAATATCCAAACAGGATAAGTCTATAACACTAATCTACTTTTGATTTTTGTACTTAAGTAATTGCCGTTCAACAGTTTACTATAATGACTACTGAATACTATGAAAAAGAAAATACATTTTGGTGCTGCAAAACAAAACATTGAAGGATAAATTGAACTTTTAGGGTGCACTACTTGTGTAATGTGCAACCCCAGTATTACTGTACATTAAGAACATTTTTATTTCATAATCAAAATGCTCCATATTTAAACTGTACAATATGCGACTAAAATTTGAATAAAAATATCATTATATAAATAATTTTATTATTTAAACTGTATATAACAATAATATCGCGCAATAATGAGGTACTTAAATTCATTTTGGCACACGTTCTGCAAACATTTAAATAATTCTATCTACGTAAATATTTGTCAATAAATTATCCGAAAATATCAACTGATGTTATTACGTGACAAACGGACGAATACTAATAATGCGCTTTTCGTTGAACAACGTGTATCAGTGTTATCCTTTTATTATTTTTGTAACGATAATAATTCAGTAAGACATAATTTTATATTATGAAGAGGCGTTTTATTTTTATTCATTTTTTAGAGCGATTACCACTTAAACATATCGTCATCACTGACACAAAAACCTACCCATGTGCTAACAAAATAAAACTTGAGTTTTCAGGAGAAATAAAAACACATTATGGTAGGTACTGAGTTTATCGTGTATACGTGGAAACTAAAACTAGAATTATGCAATTAGAAAGTTGGTCACAGGCTATAAATTAATTTATAAAACTTCATGGGTTAATAGTTAACAACAAAAAAAAAAAAAATACATTTTGATGGTATACCCGCCGAAATAATCAGAAAAAAACTCCAAAAAAGCGTTCGTGAAGAAAGGGAAGTTCGTGTTTTAAAAATGTCGACATATTTCGCACCACAAGTTTTCTTTTCTCTTCGAATAGAATACTCTTGGTGGGTATGTTAAATTTTAAACGAATAATAAATCTTTCTTTCATAAAATTATGAGAGACGGTCTTCAGTTCATATGTTATATTTTGAAATGTAACCAAGAGAATAGACGATAACTGTCGGAGTATGAACTGTTTATTAATACCTATTTGTTGTTTAATTCATGAGCTCGGCCGGTGTTTAGTATGTCCAACTCATGAAATATGCAAAAAATGATCAAAGTATGCCCAGTTCATAAAATCACCATATCGACAGACACGAACTGATCAAAAAAATTGCCCATACCATAAAATGAGGAATTTCACAACTGGGGAACATATATACATATATATATATATATATATTAGTAACATTTTGATGATTACAACAATATAAAGAAAATACAATTTTAAAAGAAAAGAACTTATAAAAAATTTAATATTTTTGTTTATCCAAATTTCAAATATTACGAATTTAAAAAATGTAATCGACTAATCCTGAAGGTCGTTAGTTATTCTGATGTTTGAAAATTTTCCGAGTATTCTGCTTAAAAAATATAAAGCTCCAGAACCAGGAAAATCTGAATCTGTGGCAAATAAAGATGGAGACTAATTTATACTATATTTTTTTACTTAATTAATGACAAGTTAATAGTTTTTAATTATATATGCCCATTAATAATTAAATTTGATTAATTTTGCATGACGAACCCAACAATAATTATATTAGTGATAAAAAAACATTCATACTTGTCTAAAGTAAATATAATAATGATACATAATATGTTACCATTATAACCTAATGTATCCAATATAAAAAAAGTAAAATAAAATAAAGTAAAGTAAAGTGTAGACAAGAAAGCCAAACATACTTCGCACCATGGATATTCTTCACTCTTCGGGTCAGATACTCTTGAAGGGTGTGTATAATTTTAAAGAAATAATAAATCATTTCTTCGACAAGACGCTTCTGAACGAAAGAATTTAATAATATAAAAAACAAAAATAGCCGTCATTTTCAACACACTCACCAAGAGTATCTGACCGAAGAGCGAAGAATATCCATGGTGCAAAGTATGTCCGGCTTTCTTGTCTATACTTTATTTTACTTTAATTTACTTTATTCTACTTTACTTTGCGATTTTTTTATCTAATATATAAAGGAAAAAAAATTAAATGAGAAAAAAAAATTTTATAAAATGTCCAAATTTTTTTTTTTACATTTTCAAAATTTTCTTGCTCCAAAATAGTTCTTATATTAGTTTCTATCAATATTTAAATTTTCATAAAGTTCAGATCTCTAGTCAGCAATTTCAGATTCCTAGTCTCTTTTGTCTAATATTTGGTAGTTTTTTCTAAAAAAAAAAAAATTAAAAAATTGAGAAATTAAAAAAATAACATCTCTAAAGTACCAATTAGAGGTAAAACCGGTTTCAAAAAGTTACTGATCGAAATTTTTGGTCAAGTAGATCTATACAAAAAATTGTGTATTAAAAAAAAAAGACGGAAAAAAATTAATATCATTGTAAAAACACTAGTAAGTCACTTCGTTCAGAATCTAAAAATAATATATACATTAAAACAATTATTGATTTTATTAAACCAAAAATTTCTTTATTTTTCTATTAAGCAAAACTCATTGGTGGTTAATCAACTTATTTTACCGATTTACAAAATCTGTCTTACAAATATTCATTAAACATTATGACATAAATCCATTAAATTTGATTGTAGTAATATGCAAGCATGAAAAAATTAATTAAATGTTTCTGTAGGATTGAGACTAAAAATTACCATTTTTTAACACTTAAATTTTTTTTTTTTTTTTTTGCCGTTAATGATTTATGGCAAGAAGCTGACGGATACGATAAACTCGAACGGTTTGATTAAAATAATTAACGGTAAATTTCGTGATGAAATTAAGTCTCGTTTAATTTTCTTATTAAAAAATGATATGATAAATACCGTTCAACGGAAGATTTATGGAAAAGTAAATATAGACAGCTGCAACTAGGATGGGAAGATTTTACAAAAATAAAATGCTTTACATCGGATAGGATTGTTCGTTGGTAAGCTAAAAAAAAAGTGTCAAAGGACTTTTTTTTGTCTTCTCGGAAAAGACAATCGTTATCGAGGGGAGGGATTAAAAATATCCTCGGTTTTAGTTACCATCGATATAAATATACAGTTTTATTTTTACCACGGGAACGGGTAAGAATATTGTGTTACACAGGGATCGAACCACTGCGCCGCGGCGTGATCATCATTCACGTGATTAATATTGAATACCCCGGAGGAGTAAACAACGTATAAATTTCACGTGAAAATAAACTGATTAACATAATGCGGTTAACGACGAGTTAGTTTATTACGTTAATGAGTAATGACAGTTTTGTTTGACACCGAATAACATTCGGCGGGTATTGAATCAGGCGGCGGTTAAATTAAATCCACTAAAACTTAATTAAATTGTTATTGTATATTGAGGCTTAAAGGCTCACGCCATTTCTTCAAATAAACGAGATGCGCGTATGTCAGCACGTGTATTGTTTTTGAAATAAATCTACTGAAAATCGAATATAATATATTCCATGTACATAATTCAACGCGTTGTTCGTGATTAAGTCTGTGAATAAGAGTACGTCGTCAATAATTATCGTTTGTATTATAATTATAAGAACCCGGGGATATCGATGTTATCTGCATTATACATACATATATATATATCAAAACGTCTCAAACAACACGCTTATTTGAACATTATATTAATTACAAACAAAAGTGTATTGCAGACTGAATAACATTTTCATACGTTTGGGACGGATTATATTATATTGACGCTGGGAAATAACATCGCATTTTTCTAATAAAATTTTAAATTCTCGATATTATTTTCAAAAAACGTAATTACATAAAATTATAAGAATTTTGACGCAACTGAGTTTTAAATTGAAAAAAAAATTTTTTTTTTTTTTCGATTAATACTTTATAAAATATCAAATTAAAATTAGGATTTCTTCCATGTTTTTCGATCTTTATAAAAAATTTCGTAAAGATTAGCTTGGGAAATAATTTTTTACGGGCTTATAAATTACAAAACCATTGAACTTCTGTCTTTTTAAGGGCGCTAGGGAGGGACTTAAACAATTCAAAATATATAAAATCTCGTTTCTGTTATACGGAGTTCCTATTATAAGGAAACTAAAGTAAAGTATTGACAAGAAATCCAGACATACTTTGCATCACGAATATTCTTTGCTCTTCAGATACTCTTGAAGGGTGTGTATAATTTTAAAAAAACGATAAATCATTTTTTCTATCAGACTGTTCTGAATGAAAGAAGTTAAAAATTTACTTTACTTTACTTTACTTTTTTTATCCAGTGTATAAAGGAAAATCATTAAACGTAAAAAAAAAATTTAAAAAATTTCCAAAAAATTTTTTTACATTTTCAAAATTTTCTTGCGCCAAAATGTTTCTCATATTATTGCCCATCTATGTTTAAATTTTCATAAAGTTTAGATGAAAAAAATGATAGTTTCCAAACTTTTTTTGTCAAACTTTGGGTAGTTTTTTTATAAAAAAAATTGAAGAATTAAGAAATTCAAAAAATGATCTCTCTTAAGTACCAACTTGAACTGAATCTTTTTTCAAAAAGTTACTGATAGAAACTTTTAGACAAGTATATCTATACGAAAAAGTGTTTACAGAAAAAAAAATAATTAAAATAAAATAAACATCATTGTAAAAACATTAGTTTCTTCACTTCGTTCAGAATCTTAAACGATAGATGTCTTATATAATTTTAAATAATGTATCTTACTTTACTAAATAACAGTTTCTTATAGTTATATAACCAATCGGTATTAATAAATAATCCTTAATATTTATAGGTACATAGATACTTTTTAATAATTGATTTTTACACACACTCCATCAAGGTCATTTACTATTTTAGTAATTGTTTTCTTTAAACGATTTTTATTAATTATATTTTTATCATTGGTTTTATTTGACTAATTTCCACATTCATACTTTATTAGACACTTTATATCATTTCCTAAATTGTTGAATATAGTTTTAACCATGTAATTGGATACACTTTTTGTACTACATAATGATGTATAAGGTGATTTTATGTAATTATCTGTTCTTCTGTCTATTATTTCTATATTATTAAATATCTGCATTTGAATTGCTTTTATAAGTGTTTGTTTAATGCATAATTTATAGATTGATAGTATGTTAGTATTTTAATAAATAATATATGAGAATTTTTTTTTTTTCAAATAGGTTAAATAGGAATTTAATAATATAAAGAACACACCCACCAAGATTCAAAGAGCGAAGAATATCAGTTGTACGAAGAATGTCCGGCTTCCTTGTCTATACTTTACTATATTTTAGTTTAGTTTCTTTTTTTTTTTATCTAATAAATAAAGAAAAGGAAAAAATAATTAATGAGAAAAAAAAGTGTTAGAAATATGTCTAAAATTTTTTTCACATTCTCAAAAATTTTCTTTCACCAAAATGTTTCTTATATTATTGTCTATCTATGTTTAAATGTTCATAAAGTTTGGATAAAAAAATTATGGTTTTCGAGTCTTTTTTTTTTCAAATTTTGAATAGTTTTTTCCGCTAAAAAAATTAAAGAATTCAAAAATTCAAAATATGACCTCTATAAAGTATCAACTAGAACAGCATTTTCCAAACTTTTTCTTTGTCGGACCCCTTCGAGATAATAAAATTGATGGCAGACCGCTTGATAAAAATTAAAATTATAAACAATAATAATATCGGTTGTTTGGCTGACGTGATCTGTCTGTCTCTAATCTTAATTGCTTTTCAACGATAACTTTTTCGACAATGTATTTATCATCAACAGTATTTTCCGTGTAATACGGATATTACATCAGTATTTTCGTCATTTTTCGCCGGTAAGTACTTCGTGTATTTTTAATTTACGTTCACGGCCCCCTCCGGTACACATGCGGACCCCTAGGGGTCAGCAGACCACGGTTTGGTAAACGCTGAACTAGATACAAATCCGGTTTCAAAAAGTTGCTGATCGAGACTTTTGGACATTTAGATACATAAGAAAAAGTGTATACAGAAAAAAAAATAAAAATTTTAAAATAAAAATAAACATTATTATAAAAACACTTGTTCACTTTGTTTAAAATATAAAAATAAACATGATTGTACCTAAAAACATGAGGATTTTCACTTCGTTCAGAATCTAAAAAAGATACTCAGTGATTGATCCAAAAATAGTCTTTTATAGTTTATAGTTAGTATATATATATATATGTATATATACATTTATAAACATATGTTTTAAGTATGATCAATCAAGTAAATAGGATACAATTTCGAGAAAAATCACCCAGACCAAGGAAACTGATGATGGCTTTAACACTACGTAAGGTGTTCATATTAATGTTTAAAGTTTAAACTGATTTATAATTTTACGATAAAGAAAACTGATGGGTATGGGTGAAAGAGAGAGTGAACGCGAGTACTTAATTATATAACAAATATTCAAGAAAACCACGATTTATCATAAGACAAATAAAAATTCTAAATTGTGTTTTGGCTCTTTTCAAAATCCCCCCCCCATGTTTATCGCTGTAGTCAAGTAATTATAAGGGCGAAACTATATTCGAAAGTCATAAAAACGATTCCTATTCTATTGAAAAAAAATTTAAACACTAAGTGCGGCGAAGAAGCTATTGTTTTTACAATGATATTCATTTCATTTTATATTTTGAACGAAGTGAAAATGCTCATGATTTTACATTGACGATTATTTTTATTTCATTATTTTCTTCTTCTGTGAACACTTTTTTGTATAGAAATACTTGTCCAAAAGTTTCAAACAGTAACTTTTTAGGTTGAAAATCACACACAGATAATTTTTGTTCTAATTACTTTTTTTCTCGTCGACTTTTTTCCCCAGTTAATAGTGGATTATAAAACAGACTGAGTAAAAAATACATTATTTTTGTAATAACAAAATTTATAAAATTGTCTTGAATAAACTGATGCTCCACTCTGCAGAATTGTTTTATTGAAGACATCATTTATCGTTCCTTCAAAACTCAGTACACCCACTAAGATCATCCTACCTGAGGAACGAAGGATGCCCATGGTTTGAAGCATGTTCAATTTTAAATTTTTGTTTTTTAATTTCTTTTTGGGGTAGGTACTGTACTGTTATCAGGATTACATTTTGTTGGTTTATCGCACAGATATAAAATAATAGATAGCTAACTTGATATTAATCTAAGTACTGAACATTGAAGTAGCCGCCATATGCGTGGTGGTCAATGTTTACATTTTCCAATGTGACTGTTATCAATTATCATACGACATGCAAATATAGTCGTTATACTCGTTATAGTAATTTTTTAAACTTTATTGTAATTTAAAATTCAATTGTATTTAAATCACAAATGAAGATATTTTATATATGTGATTTAAATACAATATAAGTGATTCTAAATCGTGATGCCTTCTACTAGAAAATATTGAATTTACGAAATAGAATAAATAATTAGAAAACTATTGCACGTGGATAATTCAGACCATCGTGTTCAGCGTCGAAAAATACATAAGATGACGATAAGAAATCCATAATCAACCTTGTAGAAATTATTACAACAAGAAATATATCGCTATATTTTCCGTGATTTCTCCAATTTTTGTGCAATCAAAACCTTGTAAAATGTTTTATTCCTTTTTGGCTCAACATTTTATTACACCAAAATATTCGCAATGAAATTCTCTATCTAGGCACAAAGTTTCGAAAAAATCCGTTTAGCCAATTTTCTTAAATAAATGTTTAAGTGTGTAATTTTAGGTAAAACTGACGTTCTAACGTCTAATCCTAACTTCAAACGAGTATAAAAAAAAAGTTGACTTACGATTTTCGAGATTTTTTCAGGTCAATTAGATATAATATAATGTCAGTGAGATCATATTAAATTTTCAAGTCTTAATATTAAAAACCAAAAATTTTATTACATAAAAACTAACAAAAGGAAATATAACACTAAATTTGTAAGTTTTTTCTCCGATATTTTTTTAGTAAAACCCTTGTAAAATGTTTAGAAGAATATCCGTCGTGATGCGAAGTATGTCCGGCTTTCTTGTATATTTTTACTTTACTTCACTTTTTTATACTTATTTGGTTCTGCGCATGATTTGGGAATGAGGTCTGTACACACCTATGCATACATATATTTTATATCTGTGTTTTTATCATGCCCTTAAGAAGATAATGTAAACTGACTTCAAATGAATTCATCAGTTAGCTATCTAGTATTTTATATCTGTGGTTTATCGTGAATATTTTATTGATAACGACCTTAAGCTAAAAAAAAAAACAAAAAAGTGTTATTTATCAACCGTTGATTTTGAAATACCCGAGTACCCTTCTGGCGGGTTTTTAAGCATTTTTAATCGAGAGTTATTTTAAATTTGATTGCGATCACGAAGCGAACGAGTGCGTACCAAAGTAATCAGTTTTGTAAAGAGAGCAATACCTTATCTAAACGTATAAAATCCTTTATAAAATGGTATACAGGTTCTAATTTCAAAATGTAATACATGCTTTTTGGCATCATCAATTTAAAAACAATGATTTACCTAAGATCACTGGGAGAAAAAATGCAAAAATACGGTATTTCGTTGAGCACACGTGTAATTTGTACTCTAACACGTTGTGGAATAAAACAATAATAATAATAATAAAAATGTAATTCGAATTTAATGGGTACGAGTGACTTACCTCCGAATTACTATATTATTTTCTCGATATTTGCTTGCTTTAAGCCGTGTCATTAAACAACAGATTAAGTAGAACAGATTGCACACCATGGAACCCGCGTTCACGAAAAACATGCGTGAAATAAATTAAAAATTCAACAAACTTTAATTCCGCATGACGTTACTCGATTAAATTTAATTTATGACTATTCGCTCGATCATCAACGCAGGAGTGTGATTGCTTGACGATTATATGATTTATATAATATAAGATTTTCGTTCGTCAAGCCGACCACAATTATTAAACGTTTATTGATAATATTCGATGATTAGAATAAAAATACGCCAAAAGTGAAAATCAGCAGCTGTGCTCGCACTGGCTCACCATCGCCGTCACCGATGGATCGACGTTCCTAAGTAAATGTCGAACGTCTTTGGTGACGGTCAATGGTCATAACTCATTTACACGGAAGTTTGCTGAAGTGACCGACATAGAATAAAACGAAAACTGAAACAAAATGGAAATTTTCCTGCAGAAAAAAAAAAAACAAAATTTACTGTTTACGCCTAAATTCAATTTTTCAAATAAAACATCAAATAATTCGTTCAGTTTGGTTTTTGGTAGTTTTCATACATGTTTCGTTACTACTTGTATAAATTTATTTTAATCTTCGGACAACTGTCGGACATCTAGTGGTCAATGTGATTTTATGTACGTCGTACGAGTGAATTTCGTGTATTTAAAATATCATTATTTTTTAACAGTAAATGATTCGTTTGGTTAGTTGTATTATATTATCTTTTTAATCGGAAAAATAATTCAAGAAGAAAAAGAAGATTTTAGCTCGATAGCTTTTCCAAAGTTTATGAAAAACTACCTAAAAGTTGACAAAAACAACTTTAAATATTTTGTCTAATCCGTACATGATGAAAATTAAATATAGATAAACAATAATGTGAAAAATATTTTGGTTAATTTTTTCTAAACTAGTCAAATTTCGACCACTTGGTGATACTAGTATATATTATTAATTTACACGAAGAATGAAATGGGCATGGATTAGACTAATCTGTTATCAAATAACAATTTTTAAACATATTGAATATAATGCTGACAATATTATTATGTATTGTGTATTAACTGAAACCTCGGCTAAAATAGTTTAATTGCAAATATAATTTATTGTTTCTTTAATATTCAACACATCCATCAAGAGAAGCCCACTAGAGGTGTGTAGAATATCTATGGTTATGCGTAGAATATCTATGTCTATGTTGGCTTTTACGTTTTTCATTCATTTAAATTAAATATAATACATAATTAGAATTTTAAATGCCTCAATCTTATTATTTTGTCCGGTGTAATCAATTTTCTAAAGAGAAAACATGGAGATTTTGATGTATATTAATTATTTTAAAGTTACTTATTGAATATTCTTATCATACTGATTAGACTAATTCTACAGATTGACAACATCTGTAGACATGATTAGTCTATTCCAGTCTAATTCTTATCTGTAATCTTTATTTTAAACAACCGGTTGTAGGTGTATAATGTATATTCATATATTCTGTAGCTTTTTGTGTGACAAAGATAGATCAGATAAAAGGATTCATGATTTATATGAAGACAATTTTGTTTCTTCACATTACATGGAATATGTACTATGTAGCCTACGTTTTACGTTAGACATATTTAGAAATACTAGTAAACTAAAAATTACTGCTGTTCCGAATATTAATACTGAGTATACATTCAAAATGTATAAGGTTAAATTTTCGAGAACAATATACAGATCACAATTATTATATTCGGTATGAGATGAGTATCAACGAAATCGCAGAATAAAATTTTTATATACCACATAGATATTTTATAACTGTAGCTGATAAGATTTTATTTCTAGTGATTATGGAGGAAAATTTCTACTTTATTCCTTTCAATGCTAATCGTATTTAAGTAAGAAATCTATTTTGTATATCTGTGAACGAACAAAGCACGTACATAGGTACGTGATGTCGCAGATGTTCGTATTTCGACCGATTCTATGAAAATATTATAAAATATTACATGAAATAATTAAAAACAAAATAATAATATGAGTATTAAGAAAAAATTTTGAAGGACACAACTACACGTGCGGAATCTTTTGATAAAAAATACATTGGATCGTTTTTTTATGTAAAAATTATCAGTTTCATTTATATTAAAACTTCAAACGTTTATAAAAAAAACTGAACAACGACTTTAAATTTGTTTCAAGCCACATAATATTAGTCTCATGAATGAGGAAGGTTGTGATAAATTATCAACTCATGGTCGAATATTTTTGAAAAATTGTTTTCAGTCTCTCTTAAACTATGTTAATAAAGAGTGTGTGCTCAAGTGTCTTTAATTTTACTATTTAATAATATAACAAAATTACTAAATTCAATTTCATGAAAATCTAGTTTAAGATATATTTCATAGTTTTTATTTAATTTTTCCGTAGTTTTTCCTTGTTTTTTTTGGGAAAACTGTTGAAAGAATAGAAAAAAAAAACTTCTTTAAAGTACTACGTGAATCAAATCACTCACTTTTTCGAGTATAAAATGTGTTTTCATAAAAAATAATCATCATTGCAAAACTATACACGGAGAATTAAAAACGTTTTTTGAAACTTTAAAGAACTGGGAAAGAGGTGTTTTCGTGGGTAGTTTTTGAGGGTTGAGGGAAAATGTCCCCTCAGCTTTTCACCTCGATCCGCCCGCATTGAATTGAATTTTTTTTTTATTCACTCGTTTGACTGCGCTGTAAATAGCTTCGAATATTATTCAACTTGTTATATTATATTATTATATCAAGCATGTCGATTAAGCTGCCAGTCAAGCTTAATAACAAAACAAATAATATTTACGCCATTAATGTAGAACAAGTGTCAACTATACAATGCTTATTATAATCTGCACATCTAAAAGGAGTAAATATAAATATAAATGGAGATATTTTTATGGATTCTTAATAGGTACCTATGCCTATAGGTATAAAATAAGACGAGAATCAACATTCTGCGTTCATCCCAACCTACGTTTTAATAGTGCTAAAATATTTGATTTAAATTAAAATTTCATCCTATCTTTCAAACGAGATAGACAAAAAAGCTACTCAATCAAATTTAATGAAATTTTGGGTACATCTTTCTTTTGTCAAATACTAAGGAACATGAAAAAATTAAAATTCGAAAAATTCAAAAAGCCCCTAACGTAACCCCGAAAAATTGTCCCAACAATGGTGAAGGGTTTTTATATGCAAAAATCTATTCTCTGACTTAAATGATATTTATATGCAAAATTTCAGATCATTCCAACTATCACAGAAGTCGGTAGGGCTCTTTAAAATTTGTCAAAAATTGGCAAACACATTCAAATAAGATAAAGAAAAAAACTACTTAAATAATTTAATACAATTTTGGGCACAGATTTCTTTTATTAGTCACTAAGGGACACAAAGAAAAGAATTTGAAATCTCAAATTTTCTCCAAAAACCTCCCTCCAAAAAGTCTATAGGTCGTTATCATACAAAAATCAGTTCTCTGAAGTATTTGACATGCATATGCCAAATTTCAGGTCATTCCAACAATCTCATAAATCAGTAGAACTCATTAAAATTTAACAAAAATTTGTTATTCGTTCAAATAAAGTAAAGAAAAAAATTACTTTATCAAATCTAATAAAATTTTGTATACGTCTTTGTTTTGCCAATGGCTAGGAAACAAAAAAACAAAAATCGAAAAAACATTTATTATTCCCAAAATCTCCCTTTCAAAATCCTCCCCCAGATGGGATAAAGGTCGCTATTATTCAAAAATTTGTTCTCTGAAGTATTTGAAATATAAATAAAAAAAATTTAAGTCTCTTCAATGATCACAGAAGTCAGTAGGGATCTTTGAAGAATGCAAAAATATGTAAAATATTCAAACAAGATATAGAAAAAAACTATAGTTAATAAATTGTAATGCAATTTTGGGCACGGTTTTCTTTTGTCAGTGACTACGAATAAAAAAAAAATTGATTTCCACAAAAACTACCACCCCCTTCCCTCCCAAAAAAAGAGATAAAAGCCTCTTATCTGGCACTTTTTAAATATAATTGCAAAAGTTCAAGTCATTCCAACAATTAAATAAGTCTGGGCTCTTTAAAATTTGACTAAACCATCAAGAGTAAATGGCTTAGAAATAGCCAATATTATGCACATTTATTATTCTAGAGAAAAATAAATTACTAATGGTATAACCTACATATATAATATATAATACTAATAGTATTTATAATACAAAACAGGGATAATCTGCTTGGTATAATAGTAACGATGAGCATGACGATAATTATTTTAATAACAATAAGAATAATATAGAAGTATTTATTTATAATATATTATAATTCAGAGTAAAAAAAAATATTGATATTACCCAAAATATACTTTTAAAAAGTAAAAAATCTCCAAGCTCAAAATAGAACAGTATAAAATAAACTTATTACAATGAAAAAGTACATTCACAAAAAATGTACTGATATTAATATTAACCAACATTTTGATTTACATTATTTTTTTTAAACATTTTCCAAAATAATCCTCTTTTCTTCTTAGTTATACCAATTAGTTTTGAACCTGTTATACCTGAAAATCACTATCTTGGCGGCTGATTTAAAGATTTAACTATTATAAGAACTAAAATATGATAAAAAATAAAAATGATATAATTTACAAAAAAAAAAAAACATTTAAATTCCAAAAACAGCTGCTAAGTATTTGGTAGCTATTTTTAGAAAAACAGGAAGCAAAGGTAATTGGTATAACTAAAAAGAAAAAAGGAAGATATTAATGAAATATTATAGAGAAATATTTGAAGAAAAACAATGTCATTCAAAAGCTTGGATAATGCTTGATAAATTTTTTTGGTAGGATTTTTTCGTGATAATTAGTTTATTTTATATATTGTTCTATTTTTGAACTTAGTGGTTTTTTACTTTTTAAAAGTATTTTTTTGGGATTATAATACACACTGAATATCACGTAACTATTTGTTAATAAATATGTAAACATGAATTACTCCGTAAACACAATCACCACAATCTATAAATAATAACAAAAACAAATATGATGATCGGCTGGCGGGAAAAAAGTAGTCTTACGATAATAAATGCACAAAGAAGTTGTGTATAGTATAGTATAAGTATAGTAGTTTTTTGTTAAGTTGTATTATCTAACGCCTAAAAATAATATGAAATTTCTAACAGCGTCACTTTGTAAAATTTGTTATCCTGATTAAAATAAATATTGACAAAAAAAAAATACTGTTTATTGCCTAATTTACTAGGACACCGGCCCATCCAGAATATCGCTCCCTCTCTCTCTCTCTCTCCATTTCTCTCCCTCCCCTTCCCCTAAAAAAGCAGTATGGCAGACATTTGAACTTAAATCAAGAATTTTGCCCTACTACTTAGGGCCAATATACAAAACCAGACATACTTCGCACTATAATTATTCTTTGATCCTCGGATGGTATATCCCAAGTGGGCGTGTTCGGTTTTGAAGGAACGGAAAGTTTAATAATAACTTCAATAGAACAATTTTGAGCTTAACTTCGGTTGATTATATAGAACAATGGTGGTCGGTTGTATTGAAATAATTTTGACTAGGACAGACGTTCTCGTAACTTACACATGCCTTTTATGTCCCGTGCAGATGTATCGATATAATTATTATTAATTAAAATGTACACTCGTGTACAGACGCATTATTCGGATGATCATTAAATCAAATAGAAATGAATAATACGAGAGAAAATCAAAACCGTTACATTATCCCGAAACCCGTTTGTAATGTTCTGCGTGTGGGTATTATCTTCGTTTGATGTTTTACATGTACAGTGTATAAAATATTACGTTGTACAATCAGCCAATCCATTGATTAGAGAACTATAGAACGCAAGCTCGACAAACCCAAAGAAATCGCATATCGTTATTTCATAAGAACTATCATATTTTAAAGCAATTTAAAATTTCTGCACTTACAGGTGTGTACCTGTAAAAAATCGACTTAGAATTAAAAATTCTGAGTGGAACGAAAAATTTATAGTGTTTTTACAATAATGGATATTTATAATTTTTTCTTCCTATACAAATACTTGTTTAAAAGTTTTGCACAGCGATTTTTGGGATCAGAACTCGACACTAGATGATACTTTAAACATGTGAGTTTTCGAAATTCTCAATATTTTTTCCAAAATTTCGGGGAAACTATCAAAAACGCATTTAAAAAAAAAAAATTCTATCACATCTTATAAGACTTTAAATAGAGATAAACAATAATGAAAAATACATTTTGATGGAAGAAAAATTTTAGTTTGTAATTTTTCTTCCGTAATTGTTTTTTCCCGTTTACAGGTTATTAAGTAAAATTGTCCTGAATAAACTAAACCTCCGCTCAGAATCGTTTTACTAAAGAAATTATTTATCGTTTCTTTCAAATTTAAAACATTCACTACGATCTACCCGAGAAACGAAGAATTCTCATAGTACGAAATATGTCCGTCTTTTAGATTCTAAACGAAGTGAAAAAGCTAGTGTTAGATTCTGAATGAAGTGAAGAAGCTAGTGTTTTTACAATGATGTCTATTTTTTTTTCTGTGTGCAACTTTTGATATAGAAATACTTGTCCAAAAGTTTCGATCAATAACTTTTTGAAACCCGATTCGCCTCTAGATTGTACTTTAAACAGGTCATTTTTTGAATTTCTCAATTCTTCAATGTTTTTTTTGGAAAAAACTACCCAAAATTTGACAAAAACTACTCGAAAACCATCATTTTTTGATCAGAATTTTATGAAAAATTAAACATAGATAGAAAATCCTATAAAAAAGATTTTGGCACAAGAAAATTTTGAAAATGTGAAAAATAATTTTGGACATTTTTCGAACATTTTTTTTTCTTTCTTATATTATTAACTTCCTTTGTTCAGAATCGTTTTACTGAAGAAATGATTTATCGTTTCTTTGAAATTTAACACATCCGTCAAGAGAATACCACCCGTCGTGCGAAATATGTCCAGCTTTTTTCTTCTTTTTTTTATTTTTTTTCTGTGAACATTTTTTTGTGTGAATCTACTTGTCGAAAAATCTCGATCAGTAACTTTTTTAAACCCGATTTTCTTCTAGTTGGCACTTTAGAGCGGTTATTTTTTGAATTTCCTAATTCTTCAATTTTTTTTTTTTTGGAAAAAAACTTCCCAAAATTTGATAAAAAAAACCATCATATTTTTATCCAAACTTTATGAAAATTTAAGCATAGGTAGACAATAATATAAGAAAGATTTTGGCACAAGAAAACTTTGGACATTTTTCTAAAAAATTTCTCATTGAATATTTTTTCCTTTATTTATTAGATAAAAAAAAAAGTAAAGCAAAGTAAAGTAAAGTAAAGTAAGGGCAAGAAAGCCGGACATACTTCGCACCACGGATATTCTTCGCTCTTCGGGTCAGATACTCTTGTTAAGTGTGCTGAAAATGACGACCATTATTGATCTTTATATTATTAACTTCTTTCATCCAGAATCGTCTTATTGAAGAAATGATTTATCATTTCTTTAAAATTCCACAAACCCATCAAGAATATCCGACCCGAAGAGCGAAGAATATCCGTGGTGCGAAGTATATTCGGCTTTCTTGCCTTTACTTTACTTTACTTTTAATTATTAGTGACAGTATGTTATGATTTTTAAAGGAGTTAATTCATGTTCATTTTCCTTTCAAAAATAAATAAGTCCATTCCTTCATTGGTTCCTTAAAAAAATAATCAATTCCAGGGGTCGTTCCCATCACTGCCAATAGGTACATCAATAATTAAGTAAATAGTTTAAAATATTAATTATTGGCGAATTAATGAACATAAAGTTTTTATTATGAATCAATATCACAAATTTAATAAATCATTCTAAAAGTAATTTTTTGAGCATATTCGAATGTTCGAATTTACTAGAAACTGATTTGATATTTGAAATGGGTAAAGTAATAAGTCTTATATTTGAACTTAATGTAATTCCACGTTTATTAAGTAGATATTTAATGTGTACAGTGTATACAAGTAATACTGAATAAAAAGTCTCTCGTGATTCCTAGAAAAATAAGACTTTTTGATGTTTAATTGTATATTGAAATTTTCCCGTACTTAAATATAAGGTACATATCAGACCAATAAGATTTGTTCTTTGTTACCTAATAAATCTATTATATTTCATAAACTTTATATGTAAGGATTTTTACTTCCTAATATCTCATGAAATACAAAAAACTCTTTTCATCCATTAAAAAATCGATTCTAATTTTCAATCTAATTGAATAAATTCCATCATTTTATTTTATTTCAAATACTACGCATCGTCATACGTATTACATAAAATAGATAATTAAATATTCATCAATTTTAACTAGCATTTGGCTAATAAAATTAATTACGTTTACTAAATAAATTTCGTAACATTATTTTACTTCAAATTGTGTGTAATAGCATTGGTATAATAGTTCTGGCACACCAACCTGTTCATTGAAGCCTGTTATCTTTTCAAAAAAAAAATCCATAATTAATAGATTTATCTAAGTATACCTACATATTTAGTATAATATGTATTATATTTTTCTGTAAACACTTTTTCGTATGGAAATGCTTGTCCAAAAGTTTCGACCAGCAACTTTTTAAAATAAAATTTACCTCTAGATGGTACATTCAGAGGCCATTTTTCGAAATTTTCAATAGTTTTATCAAGATTTGGGGAAAAAAATCTATCAATTATTTAACAAAAAAATTCGGATACTATTTTTTTTTTAATCCAAACTTTATGAAAATTTAAATACAGTTTAGGTACACAATAATGATATGAGAAATGTTTTAGTGCAAGAATATTTGAAAAAATGTAAAAAAAAATTATAAGAATATTTTTCTAACACTTTTTTCTCATCGAATTGTTTTTTTCCTCTTCTCGGTTCATAGTGGAATATAAAACTAATTAATAATATATATATATATATATATATATTTATTTATAAAGTAAAATTATATCTTAAATAAATTCATGAAAGCCCAATTTTTACTATTTAACTGTTTTCATTGTTTGAACTAAATTATTCGGTGATTTTTCCAAATGTACCATGTGCACACTTTCTACCAGAAATACGCTATGGCACTCATCGAATAAATGTTTATATTTTAAGAAACATAAAAAATAAAAAGCGATGTAATATCACTATTAATAGATTTTTCGCTCCAATCAGATTCTAAAATATGCATCGTAAAATGATGTATTTTTGATGGTTCAGAACACAGCTATTGAAGGAAAAATTCAATTAAATTCAATGACTTTCACGTTAAAAGTGCAAAAATATTGAAGATTTTACTACGTATTTCAAAAAACTTTTTTAATCTAATGGGAATTTTATGTTTAATTATTGTAATATCTTTATGAAAATCTATAAATATAAAAATAAAAATATATAAGCTCCAATAATATAGTTAATAAACCATCTCGTTTTACAGTTCATTTCTGTAATTATATATCTGCCTTTTAATTCAAGACAATTTATGTATATTCATTTTGAATCAAAACAGAGTATTTAAAAATTAATTCATTTTTAACTCTCGGTAAATAAAAGACGGTAAATAAAGTAAATAAAAGTAAATTATTTTACTTTAAACAATTATTACATAGTTCTTGATAAAATTATAACAAACATTGTTATTATTATTTGAAAAACGAAGATTCTCAGTGTTTTTTTTTTTTTCATTTATGGAGTTATAAAATTAAGCAATTTTATTAATCAATCGATATACAAGTTTAATTAAAAGTATTTTAAGTTATGTGATAAAGAAAAAATTATGTTTTGTATGGAATTACAGGTATAGCATGAAAAAAATATTTTCTTTAAAGAAATAAGTACGTAATGTAATAAAATAATAATTTGAAATTTCAACTCAACTAATATCTAACGGGAAACGCGGAATTGGTTCCCGGGTTAAATAAAGTGTACGAATTGGTTCCCGAATAAAATTGAATCAAATACAGATTCCAAAAAGAACTATGGGAAAATATTGAACGTTGGACTTGTGAAAATTTCGGCGTTTTATTACTAAAATATCTCCGCGTTGCACAAGTCTAGGGGTGTATATAGATGGAGCAGAGCGAAGCGACGAGTGCCAAAACACGCACAGAATCCGCTGATAGTCATAAATAGGGAAATATTATTTTTTATTATTAAAATATTTTTTAAATGAGAAGAAAATTGTTGCTGGTTGAATATATCATAATAATTTGAAAATTTAACATGGCTGTATTACCATGAAATCTTGCAGGAACCAATTCGTATGTTACCTGTAGACAACTCGGGAACCAATTCGACAAAAGGGAACCAACTCGTAGTCGTCCTATCTAACAAAATTCAAGTTTGACAAAAGAATCTACACATATTCGGTAATCCTAATGCATTGTTTATATTTGTGATCTATTTATTTGTTTATTGCTTGTAAACATACGAATACCCTGCCTGCAAATTTAAATAGCGATTGCGCACCAAAAAAAGTGAATTATGTACAAAATTTATTTGAGGATAATAAGACCACATTTTTGTGCCACAAAATTGTAATTAAGATTTTTTTTTTAACATTATTTTTATTTTATTAAGATATTTTGTATACACTATATGTATATTTTGTATATATTATTAATATAAATATATATGATAAATTTATTTTGAATGACCAGTGGCTTATATATATATATATTATGTAAATTACTTTAATTCTATTGAAAAACACTAATTTAAAACAGATTTATAGATTTATTTAGAATTTTTTTTTTTTTTTTTTAATAAAATTGTACTTTTTTACTCTAATGTAATATAAAAACCAACAACAAATTTTTAACCACACCTTTTTTGAGGCAGTCCTGAGTTTGAACAAAGTAAAAAGAAATGGTTAAGTTCCAAAACAAAAGCCAAATGTTCCACATCCTTTTAAAAAGTGTACTGTATGTACTTATGTCTTAATACGAATGCACGAAAATCATAACTTAAAATTTAAAAAAAAATCTGAAATTAAATTTCATACATATTTATTTATTTATTTTTTTTTTTGGAGCGCAATCATGTTACAACCATATATACACTACAAATGTGGAAAATATGGTGCAAATATGGACAAATATGTAATTGCAAAACATAAATCATATTTCTTCATAAATTTATAGTAGGTAAAAAAAATAATATTAATTAATTATGTGAATATCTCAACAATTATGTACAATTGTATTTAAATCTGTTTAATCGTAATTATGTTCTAATCTTTATGTAATTTGAATTATGTAATTTATTAACAAAAAACCGGATATATTTCGTGCTATGGATATAAATCGGGTGGAACTTCCTGGTGGGTGTATTAAATTTTAAAGAAACGATTAACCATTTTTTTAATAAATCGTTTCTGGGCGAACCTTCGGATTATGTAAGACAAAATAACTTTACATTAAATATTACAAAAAAATGTATTTTGTTTTCAGCCAGTTTTATATATCACTATTAACTGATAATAGGGAAAAGTCAATTTTCGATGAGAAAAAGTGGTCGAAATTTTTTTTTTTTTTACATATTAAAAATTTTTTTCACTTAATATTTCTCATATTATACTCTTTTTACATTTACACATTCATAAAGTTTGGGTTAAAATAAAAAGTTTTAAAGTTATTTTCGTTAAACTTTGGATAGTTTTACTCACATTTTAAAAAAAACTATAGAGAATTTTGAAAAATGACCTCCCAAAAATATAATTTAGAAGCAAATTCTAGTTCAAAAGTTGCTGATCGAAATTTTTGGACAAGTAATTCTATACAAAAACGCGTGTACATAAAAGTACATAAAAAAAAAGAAAAAAAAAGATCATTATAAAAACACAAGCTTCTTCATCTTTCTTCATTCTCTTAAAACCTTAAAATTCTTATTTCATCTGCTTAAAATATAAAATAGTCAACAGCTCGAGTGTAGGGTAAGCAATTCAGGATATTACAAACGATGACTATAAGGCACCAACCGCAAAAATTTCACAGTAATAAGGAACACTAAATATTTACATCAAAATAAATTTTTGGGAAGGTGCTTAGAGAATTGTTTTACACATTTTTACATAATTTTCAAAATGTGATCTCTTTTGTTGCGCGCGTGCATAGTACAACTCTTAATTTTTAAATGCATTCAGATTGGACAATTTTTTAAAAATAATTTTAACCTATAAACATCTAAACCTAAAATATACAGAGTATACCTATAGATAGGTATTGTAATTCTAGATATAATTTGATTTTTCTTCAATTTCTCAAAAGACTTTACTCTTATCAACCCTAGGCTTGTCACTAGCTATTAATGTGTGATTTTAATTTAAGAAAATTTAATCCGAAAACTATAACTGACTCTGAATTAAAGCCATTTAAATTTTAATAAACGATACATTCATTTAAATTCGAATAAATAAGCAGATTCGTTTTGTTAATAATGATCACGTAATCGTTTCTTTAAAATTCAACACATCCCTAATAGTATCCAACCCGATGAATAAAGAATATCTATGGTGTGAATGTGTCCGGCTTTTTCACTACAAGATTTATACCTATAATAGATAGATTATGGATTAGGATGTCGAAGTATCTTGGTTGAATTATCTCTCAAAAAACGAGATTAGGTATATTTAATGATGAAACGCCTTGTTTTCATATCATAATAATATATTATAATAAATCAATGAATTATTTTCTTATAAATAAGAATTAGTATTTTTATCGGCCAATTATCAATACTTAAACATTGTGTGTTTTGTTCACATAGATTACATGCGGTGAATGATTTTTATATTTTACTTTGTGATTCATATGTCATCTACGATATCCGTTTAAACGGTTTAAAATTAACCATAAATAAAATATTATCAAATTTATTTTAAAATTACCTCTCTTTGAGAGTAAATATAAAATTCGCATAAAGAGCTATACGTTCATGTAATTTTGACAGTTTGTTAAAAAAGAATTATCATTATTACCTTAAAACGTAAAAAATAAATTATCTGTTCATGTAATTATAACACTTAATAAAAATTTGTTATTTCGAATCGTAATAAAACTGTTTACTTTAATAGTTCGTTAAATACTGATATATTTTTTCACGCAGGAATTCGAAAATAATTATTTATAATTATTATTGCCAGCCTTATTTTATGCGCAGTTATACTAATAAATATATTTTATTCCGCAAATCTCCTTGATTTATTCTAGTTGTTAGGATAGAAAATTGTATGTTAGTCGATTTTTGTTTTTTGTTTTTTTGCAGTATTCTTTATCGAGTTAAAAATATTGATACTGTAAGAAATGTCTACCGTTCTCATTTTTATCAGTCTTTCTTATTTTTTTTTTTTTTTTATGCGCTGAGAAGCTAACCGTATTATTATCTCCCACACGAGTCACTGCTTATTTATTTATTTTCAATTAACGAACGTAAGTCCAACGTACGAATTAATTATTATAATTTACGAGATAACAACGTTATGATTAAATTTTATTTTTTACAATCACAGATATATCCGTGTTTACAATAGTTATATAACATAAAATGTAGTTTGATAATGCGTATAACACAATATTACCTAGTGTAACTGTGTAATTGCATTAAACGCACATTGTATTAATTACTCGAATTTAGCAACGATTTTATTCTAATGAATGTAGATTTTAGTATTCACACGATTAAAAAAATCAATATCCTAAATATAAAATAAATTTCGTGTGACAACTTTTTGTTGGTTATAATATCTAATAGATGCTTAGAATCTAATTAGTAAAATCAATTTTTTCGAATTATAAAAATTATAAACTTGTTGTTTATTTCCTCCTGTTTTAAATTTCGTCACAGTATTGGAATGTGATCTACGTCCGATGGTATTCGACAAGATATTCTTGTCTTTTGTCCGCTAATCGAAGGGAGAAATGAAGTGTATTTTAATTAATAACTATAAGAAAAACGCTTATTTGATTATATAATTATGAATGCATACATCTATTATTTAAAATTTGATGCAAAAGTAAATAAAAATAATTTCGACGTAAAAACTAACTTATTTCTTAGATAATAATTAGTTTCTTTTACGGATATTAGGTATATATATATAACAAACTTCTAGAATATATAAACTCTCGTACAATAGAATCATAGATACGATTAATTACAAATAAGATTACTTCAAATTACATACACAAGAAAAATATTTTCTTTGTTAACCCGATAACATTCCTAACTTCGAATAAGATAAACTATAATAATAATGAAATATAACTACAGACTTTTGTATTTTATATCTAAATGTACGATAAAAATTGTCTAAATTAAAAATTAAAATTGCCAGTTATTTAGAGTGTTTCGTTTTAGACATTTTCCTGTAGGAAACTAGTGAAAATGTCTTCGTTCCAAAAAGAAGTCTTCTATTTAGAGAAATCAGTTAAGGAAAGTTTCACTGTTTTCTAATGCGTTTTTTATTATTATATGCTAACAGAATAATTTTTTTGATTTTTAAAAAGTACCCACATATTGCATAATATTTTGTGAAAAATGAATCAACATAATTAAACGTAATCTTAAATGATAATTATAAAGTTGATAGCACTGTGCTAGTGATACCAAAGCATATTCACAAAAAAAGTTGTCATAGGAATATAGTTTACTATAGTATAGGGTGATCATAATTATAAGTATAAAAATTGAAACAAATAATTTTGGCTGAATTCTGAAATAATATCTCATAAAATTATTTGTTAATTTTTCGTTGTAACATGTCTTGAGAGTAAAAATAAAGTACATTCTTTTAGTTCAATTAATATTTTAAAAACATTCCTTATTTGTTGCTAACTTTAATTTTTGTTGTGACTGACAAAATTGATCAATATCTCAGCTGATTTTTATAGGATAAATATGAATCACTCATAATATTCTGCATTTCAACTCATTGTGTCATATTTTAAAATTTATTAATTAAATAATCATTAATTAATGATTATGTATAATCTTAATTATCACAGAAATATTTTTTTTAATCATCATTGCTATGAATAATATAGGATATATATATATATATATATATAAAATAAATCGATTCTTTCTTCAAGTACTTACATAATACATAATACTCAGTCTATCGCTGCATTAGTTCTTAGATTTACCCATACATTTTAGCTTTTAAATATTATTCAGATTTTGAAAATCATTTTTTGTTTCTTTCCTAACAGTATCCTGATATTTGGTACCAATTATAACTGTTTCACTAAAATCTAAAAATTTTGTTAGATAATTGATGACTGGCAAAAATGTTCATTACATAAATAAAAAAGAAAATACGTTCAAAGTTTTACATTTTATATTTGTTAATTCCAATGCGTTTATTTTTATTTCTGTTTAAGGGTCGAAAAATTGAATTTCAATTTCATCATAAAGTTGTACAATCATAACATTTTCCTTTCTCCGTGTAAAATATTTTCTTTTACGTACATAATATGGTAGTAACGAGATTAAATTAGGACCATCTACTGAAAACGGGACAAAAAGTGTCTCATTCAAAGTTTTTCGGGCCAAGGGGACATGATCTCAATAAAAGGACAATCCCATTTTCAACGGAATGTATGATCACCCTACTATAGTATTAAAGAAATATTAATATGATTTTAATTTTTATCGGTAAGATTGTTTTATTCTTATTTGAAGTTAAAGATTTTTAAACATCAAATATTGTCGTCAATACGTTTAATTAACGAACATTAAAAAAAAATTAAAACAAAAATTTTTGTATTTATTTAATAGAGAAATTACATAAAAATACGTACTTCGTACCGCGAGGTTTTCTTCTCTCTTCGAGTAGGGTACTCTTATGAGTGTAATGCATTTTAAAGAAACAATAAATCATTGAGTTTATTTAATTTTACTAAAAAAATTTAAAGTTTGTTTTAATAACAAAATGATAAAATTTATTTTTTTCTTCACCAGTTTTATACTTCACAATTAACTGAGAAAATTAAAAAAAAAAAAAGATGAGAAAAAGTGTAAGAAAAAAAATCCCAACCATTTTTTTGTTCACATTTGCAACAAAATATTCTCATCTATATTTTTATATTCTCTATCTGTATTTAAATTTTCATAAAACTTGGATTACAAAAAAAAAATAGTTTCCAAGTCTATTTTGTCAAATTTTAGAAAGTTTTTCCCAAATTTTGAGAAAACTTTTGAGAATTTTTAAAAATGACACCTTAAAATTACCATTTACGAGATAAATTGTAATTCAAAAAAATGCTTGTCAAAACTTTTGGACAAATATTTCTATACAAAAACATGTACAAATAAAAAAATTATTAAAAATTTGTAATGTATATTAAATGTGTATTAAACCTTTATAACTCACTATAACCCTGCTATTTTTTTCCAACAATTTTTAACTGTTAATTCTGATCGAAAACAATCACGCAATTCTTAATATTTATGAACAACATTTTAAACTTAAAATTTTTCCCTTTTTTCTGAGATTTTTTTCAAAACTACATACCCAGATGTTTCACTACATAAATTGATAAAAAATACCTATCTAATATGTGGTCAGAATTTGATTAAAATCAAAAAAATAAATAAAATCTTGCTATAAACCAGTTTCTTTATGTATCATTTTTTTTTTAATAATAGTTAAAATAAACCATTTTTCGTGTAAAAACAAACTTACCGGTATCCAAAGAGATCGGGCCTCAGATCACTGTTAAAGTTCATTATTCGGAAGATGAAATCAGAAATCGCGTACACTATTTTGCAGCAAAACGCATTTTACGTTGACGCGTCCTGACAGGACGAGTACCGGGGAAAACAGGACGAAAATTCATGACAGTTTTCTCGAAAAAATTTATTTTTGGTCCTTCAACGCACGACGGCAATAATTCAAACACGGCGGAGAGACGAACAAAATCGACACCGGACGTAGTTCAGTAGCGACGAGGGGAGGGGGGCACTTTTCGAAAAAAAAAACCGCAGACGAAACGCGAGCGACGTGGACGAGGCAGCGAGTGGCGCGAAACGTGCAAAATATCGTGGCGACCGGCCGGCAGAAATGGAGATTGTCGACTGAGAATAACCGACGATAGCGGGCGGCGCCGGCGGCGACGTTACGCGTCCGCAGAACGCACCTCCCCGTGCGACGCGGATGCTCGCGGCGTCATTGTCGGTACGCGCAGAGAACAGACCGAAAGCGTTTATACACGCGGACAGAACAAATACAAAAAATAATAATATGCCGTTAAACGGCGGAGCGATTTGCCATCGTCGGCGGTTTCTCCCTGCCCCCCCCCCGTTTTCTTTTTTTTTTTTTTAAACGCGTCTATTCGATGTGACTTACTCGATAAAATAGGTTATCGGCTCGAGTCGGCGCCGCCGCATAGAACGACGATTAAACCAAAAAAAAAAAAAAACACCGCTTAACCGTCAAGTGTTGTCATCGCCTAAACTTATTATATCATCAGAGTTTAAATCGGCTTTCGAATTAAAAAAAAAAAATTTTTTAATAAATTTTTAATAAACATCATTGTAAAAACACTTGCTTCTTCACTTCGTTCAGAATCTAAAAAATATGCACATTGCAGAAGCCATCGGCACCTGAGTGTTACTCGTAAATATTCTTTATAGATTTAAAATATAATATGATGAAACACAAATTGTTCTTTATAATAATTTTAACTCTTGAAAATTATGGAACACTATAATACTCATCTTATTTTGATTTATTCGTATGCCTATGGGATGAGAAAAATTATGATTAATTAGAATTAGAACTTGAAATATAATTTTATAATTATATTAGAATAAATACTAAAATCAAGATGTTTGAAGCATAAGCGTAATTTGAGAGGGGGGATAAGGGTCGAGAAGGGGCAATCACCTTTTATTGAGGGGTTAAAGTAGATTTGCCACTCTACCATGATAAAATTTAATCATAACTTAGGTAAAAAACAAATCAAATATGCAAACATCTTTAATTTTTAAACACAACCCCACTCTGGTATACTTAATTATAATAATGTAGTCGCCTACATTTCAAAGTACTATGGTGTATTTTATAAATACTTATAATATTACATAGCTGTACTTTAGTAATTAAATTCTGATAGATTTGGGGGCCAACGATTATTTTCAATTACATCGATTGTTAATAAAAATATCTATCTAGTAAAAAGTTTTAACATAGAATATGCAATAGAATATATTATGTGTATTGATTCGTGGTCTGATTTTGCATTACAATAAAATATTATAATTCAAATGCTAATTATTAATTAGGTATATCAAATAAGCACAAAATTAGATTGTATTAATTGTAATAAACACTTATTTTACCTAGTGATCTGTTTAGAGCAAAGTAGCTAGGTAGTGTTTTTATAATATTTCATTTTTCTTTTATTTCTGTAAATATTTTTTTTTGTATAGAAGTACTTGTCTAAAAGTTTCAACCACCAAATTTTTCAGTCAGAATTTGTCTCCTAATGGTAATTTTTCAAAATTCAAAAAAATTTTTTTTAAATTTGAGAAAAACTACCCAAAATTAGACAAAAACGCCTTAAAAACTATCTTATTTCAATCATAACTTTACGATAATTCAAATATAAATAAACAATACTATGAGTAATGCTTTGGTGCAAATGCATTTTTTAAATTCATGGCCCACAAATTTAATTGAAAATTATTATTCATTAGGTAGTTAGTACATAAGCACAGTCATTAATGTTAAATAATACACATAGTTTTGTTTTAGAATATTAACGTTTATATTAAATGATTTATTTCGATTTATTGTAAAGCAATAACCTAAATACACTGAGTTTATCATAAACTACGCGGGGCTGTTGTGGCTCAGTGGACCAAGGCGTCGTTTTCAACCCTACGGTCCGTGGTTCGAACCCGGTCGCCCGAAATATCACCCTTCGAATATTTTCAACTACTCGCCACCGTTGTTACCACTTCCCCACAACACATAGGCATCCCTTTAGCAGTGTTTAAAGGGGGCTTGTGTGTGTGGAGAAGAGTTAGGAGCCTTGGCGAGTGGTGATTCTCAGCATAAAACCGCGGAGACCACTGGATGTGTGATGGATGGGAAACATACGACCTGGATGACTGGCCGCCCCAAACATTTTTTTGTTGTTTTTTTTCTGGATGAAATCACTAATTATTTACAATTTTCGCATACTAAACACGATACATTTAATACTTTAATTTTAAGGACAT
>JAIPRM010002285.1:0-31354 GCA_025469315.1 Stegophylla sp. TES_Ste_2020 | reverse complement strand
ATGTAATAAACATTTATTTAATAAATAATAAATTAAAATTATTATAAACCTAATACCTATGTTTCTATATTACGATAATTAGAAACTCACTTTAAAAACCAAAAGTATTTGAAAAGTATTCCAAATACTTTTTCAAAGTATTTGAAATACTATACAATTAAAGTATTTGAGTAGTATCTTAAATACTTTTAAAAAAATGTATTTGAGTACTTACTCAAGTACTTTTTAAAAGTATTCTTTACAGGACTGGTTATTTTATTAACAGTGGTGTAGGCATAACTAAACTTAAAATCAACCCAAGACATATTCACCTCGAAGTGGTTGCCATAAATTGTGATGTTTTTTAGATTTCTATTGAATAAAAAATATATTTTATTTTCTAAGAAAAGTGAAGAAACTAGAGTTTTTACAATGATTTTATTTTTTTTTTTTTGTATACACATTTTTATATAGAAATACTCGTCTAAAAATTACGACATCAACTTTTTAAACCAAAATTTCGGTTTCAATGGTACTTTAAAGAAGTAATTTTTCGAAATTGTCAATAGTTCTTCCAAAGTTTGGGAAACTACCCAAAATTTGACAAAAACACCTAACTTTTTTTTTTTTTAAACAAACTTTATGGAAATTTAAACATGGATAGATAATAATAATATGAAAAATATTTTGGTCAAAGAAAATTTTTAATTTGTTATTTTTTTTTTATAATTTTTTATTCTAACAATTTTTTCGTTAATAACGAGGCATTAAACTTGACAAGTAAAATTATAATATAATATGCATATATTTTTTGTTATAATGATAAACTTTATAATTTTTAATTAAAATGGTCTTGTATATACCTAAAATTTAACACGTCCACCAAGTCCCTCACCCGAGAAGCGAATAATAATCATGGTGCAAAGTACGTCCGGCTTTTTTAATTTTACTAATTAAACATAATATTATACATATTTTAAAGACATTTTTTCAGTAATAACGCAATCAATATTAGTTTATTTTCAATGCGATAAATCTCGAGCCCTACTGATATATTTTGTCATTGGAACCTATATCGATACCTTACAGTTTCTGAAGGGGACGTGTGCTGCCGGATTAATACTCTCGCGTTTACTCAGCCGTAAAACGCGTGTGATTTTTTGTTTACTATTATACTAATGCCGCCACAGCTTCGCTCGCTCTCCGAGTACGTGCGTATAATTAAATCACACGGTTTAATTTTGGACGACGTGACGCTGTTTCGTTTCCAAAGGTCACGCGACGACGACGACAAAACTCTGCCGTGTACAAGGAGAAAAAAACAATATTGTCGACGGGAAAAAAACAAAAACGAAGTATGTATTTATAATTCGGCTCGGAAATAGAAGAACCACGTGCGACCGGGAGGCATCTCGTCGCGCACACATTATCTCTGCGTGTTGAAAGATACTTGTCTCTCACGAACGTCGCACATGTGATGGTGGCGGCTACTGAACCATTCCGCCGTGTGCCTCTTTGCTTTTCTTTTTGCTGTGAATTCGTTTTGAGCTACAGCTGCTATTTCTAGATGGGTAGTGTTATGTGATTTATGATTTGTTTGGGTTGCTCGATTAAAATTGACTTGGCCTCGTTTTGAATTTGTTTGAACTTGTACTGCGTGTGATCTTCCTCTGGCTGATAATATATTCGTTCATTTGTTCATTAGTTGTTGAGTTCCTTGTTTAGAAATATTAGTTCAAAACTTCTTCATTCAACACAAAACCACAAACTATTTTCAAAAAATAAGATCATGCACGTACATTGAAACAATGAATACAGCGTGCGATGAAAAAGTGTCTATACCCAATAATAATTATAATAATACAATAAACATAGCAAACAAATATTTTTTTTGTTTTTTTTTTTTACATAAAAATACGTGCGTGGTTTAGATAAAGCTCGTTGGTCGTTCCACTCGATGGTCGCGACAACAACAACAATAACACTAATAATAATTATTATTATAACACCAGATAATAATAATAATAGTGTACGTGTCGTCGTTGTGTGCTTGTAAACAGATTAACGCGCTACAACCCCTTATAGACACTGCGCGGCCACGGGACGATGATAATATTATCACTCGGTATAAACGAAAGCCAGTCACTAATTTATCACTTTGAAGAGCCACCCATTGGGAATTCGGGAAGTTTTCGGGACCCATCAAATTACAGCGTACATCATAATTAAATATTATTGTACGACATTTATTGAATATTATTAAGTAAGTTAGTGCACAGTAACAGTGACGGTTGTTTTTACTCATCATCCTGTTCAGGCGCGAATCCGAGTGGTGGGGGGCAATCGCCACTCCCATTTTTTTTTTAATCCATACAAAAAATACTTTATGCGTATAAAAATGTGTTCATTTTATGTAATATTTGATCTATTTTTTGTCAAATCATCAAATTAAGGTCCTGGATCCGCCACTGCTCCTGTTGTATTGTGACCGAAATGCGTTGTGCACTGAAGCGTTTACCGTCGAACGACTTACAACAAAGTCGTGTTCTAAAAACTTTCGCGGGCAATCCGACGAGACAATAACGTTTTTTAATTACCATCGCCCTAGGTGACTCGTGATTCCGACCGTCCTCTGCGTCGGACTCCCGAGGGACACCCACTGAGACAAAAGAAAGTTCTGACGACAACGTTGCAAAATAAATCACTAGAGACGGTGGGCGCTTATTATAAGCAAACCATATATTGCCAAAGACCCATGGGAAATCGTGAGCTCTCATTGGCTGTGTATTTCGTTTGTGATAACATATTTTTCAGATGCTGATAAACACTTGAATTTTTTCATTTCATTCAAACGTTTTTCCAAAAGCATTTAAGAACGAAGTTAATAAGAATGACGATTCCAGTTCCAGTAAAATACTAAGGTGCGATGTTAAGTCAATTGACGACGTTAACAGATGGGGATTGCTGAGTTTGGCAAACTGTATAATTATACACACTGGAATTTCCGTTCCAGTGTTCCAAATGGAAAACGAATTATGCGTTCGTGAGTATTTTATTTAGATGTATTAAATAATAACGCACTATTTATTTCATTATCTTAACTAAATATGTAGTATCCTAACTACTAAGTACCATGGATAAATAATCAGGTATGTCAACAACTTTACCAAAATCTGTATTAGTAGCGCATTCGTGGAAAAATTGACAAATCCAAATTTATTTGATAATAACATGACTTCAGCCGGCAAGAATTTCCACAATAAAACCATACTGATGGTATCTGGTACAAATGATAAATGAGAAGTTATTGCCGGCTAACGACATCACATGCGTATCACAGAGTTGCTGACATATCTGATTATTTAACCATGCTAACCATAGATATTAAACTACTGGATAGGGCATTGTGAGTGATAAGTGATTCCATCATTCAAATTCAGAATATAGTACCACTAGATAGTACTCTATATATTTTCCCGCGTAAATAAGTAACAACAGTAACACGGATTGACAGGGATAGGTAGTCATTTTTATGCCTTTCTGCGTCAGGAATGATGACAACACCGTACTATGTAGAGTGTATCATGCAATGCCCTATCCAGTAGTTTAATATCTATGATGCTAACACATATATCTATAATATGTATTATATAGACATATTTTGTGTGCAGAACATTGATATCGCGTTGAAACGTTTAGCGTGGGCACATAAGCGGTGGCTTACATAATTCAGCAATAATGGCGACGCAGTGCGCGCGAAAATCAAATTTTGTACGGGTTTCACCGCTTTCTCCACTGTATACACTGTATGCCGATAATCACTCTATGTCGGACTTCATTTGGACTGTGTGAACGGTAACTCCATTTTTTTTTTTGCAGTCGTCTTCGGTCACGAGCGCGTTTATCGTCCGGCGTTTCTACGCGAGACACGTTGCATATCGCGATAGTTTGTTTATGTACAAATCCTCCGTGAAGGTCGGAGGACAACTACAGTGATCACGATATAATATGTAATGTATATCGTTATTTTTATTGCGCTGGTTAACATGCGAATGAAGACCAAGACTATAGTAGTTTTGGTTCAAACTGGTTAGTCCTGGTCTTGCACTTCAGGTCATAATCGTGGTCTTGGGCTTGCTGTGTAATACTATTGCAGTATCAGTTTTTTCACTAAATTAAAAAAAGAAAAAAATCAAACCGTATAATAGGTACCTATATAATGGTTTTTTTCAATATTTTATTTTATTTTTTATTTCGTTAAATATTTTACAAATATAATTGAATTTATTTTAAAAAAGCAAGTTGATAATGTACATGTAATGGCACAACATAGACCTTATACTAAGGTCTATGCGGCACAAATGTACTTTGAAATATTCTTTAATTGTGCACATATGATAATACTTTCTTGTTATATTTATTATAAATCAATTTATCTGATAAGATGTCAACAAAACTTATGTTGTCTCTGACTACCTAATTACTAAATGTAACAGAACTTATAATATGGCGTTCAAGTTAAATTTAGGGCTTAAATACATATTATCAAATTTAAAAAGAAAACTATTTTTGAGGGCATAACATATCATTTTTGTGGAATATATATTCTGACAAAGGAGTAATTAAAGAGATTTCAATTTTAGATTTTTAAATATTGATAACTTCTTTGTCAGACAATATTTTACAGAAATGATATGTCATGTTCTCAAAATCTCTTTAAACTTGATAATAAGTGTTTAATCTCTAAGTTTAACTTGAACGCTATATAGTGTATACATTAAACATAAGTTCTGCGGATCATACTTTTGCAATATTGCCGGTTGGGTAGACAGAGACAACATTATTTGCGATGGCGTCCTCTAAGCCTACACTAAATGTATGTTTTTTCTAGAACAGAAAAATTGATTAAAAATTAGCAAGACTGCAAGAGTTTTACACTGTTGGTTTTACCAGTCAAGTTTTGTTTTGATCTTAACATGCTACCAAGACCAATTTTACTCATCACTATCTGAAGGTCTGTGGTCATTTTTTTTTTTTTTTGTAAACATGATATATTTTTATTTTATCTTATTACCGGCACAGTTTTATCGAATTCTACACTACTTTTAGAGATGTCCAGTTAAACTGCACAGAAAAAAAAAGCCAGAAATACTTCTCACCTTGGATATACTTTGATTTCCGGGTGGGATATTCTTGGTGGGTGTATTGAATTTTAAAGAAATGATAAATCATTTCTTCAATAAAACGATTCTTAGCAAAAATTTAGTTATTATACAATAACCGCGTAACAATAATTACCATGTTACCACGCTATCCTAGCTACCACGTTACCATGGTTACCATTAAACCACAATGATTATTAACCAAAGGGCGTGACAGATAAAAATCCTCCAACTGATAGACAATTGTTGTGGTAGAGCATAGAAGATTGTGTCATCAGAAGACAATTGATTTTATAAAATATGCCGTTTTAAATGTATAAAACAACTCGGTCTGCAGAGGAACATGCGTAGATTTTTGCATAGAAATTCATTTAAAATGAACTTCCTTGCAGGACTAACATAAAAATAATACTATGATAAAAGGATTCGTCGTCAAAAAGTTTATAAAATACAGGCAATATCATTTAATGAAGTAATAAAAAAGTTTACAAATAATATAAATATAATATATATACATATATATATATATATATATATTATATTCTAAAATATAAATTTTCTGTATAATTCACATCATGCAGTTTACAAAATGCTATCGCATAAAACAATAATCATACAAATATGTAAGCTCAAAAAACTTGGCAAAACATTATCGGCATCGACATTTAATATGCAGCTGCGACTATTGTAATATTATGTGTATCAGCTACACAACTGTCAATCACAATAATTATCATGATTAACTACAATAGTATACATAACACTAATGAAACTATAATAATAAAGATAAATTGGTAAAAATAAATTAAATCTATTAGGTACTAATAATTATAAAACAAAAAAAATTATAATGCAATACAATAAACCTGATAGTTAGAGTTTGTTGTCTGGATAAAAAGTTTAAATATTACAAAATGGTCTCTCATATTTTATTTGTATTTATAAATTAAATCGGGGTGGCGGTTCTTTTTCTCTCTGAATTTTAAAAGCTAACTATAGCAAAAGTGAGAGATGTCCCATGGGAAATGCAAAGCTCACAAGAAGCTTCGAAGCTCTTTACGAGCAATGTTAAAACACTAATAATAATATTATATTAATTACAAAAAGAGGTAATAAAACACTAAACAGGTTTGGAAATAGAAGTATCATGCACAGTAATAAAATAAAAATTATAATAGGTAATAAAAAAAATTAAAAATTTGGAGTAACATAAATATAGAACACACAGTCGCACGCAAAATATGCAAAATACTCATGATATTAAATTACGTATAAACGAAATAAAATATCTATATGTACCTATACAGTGTACATGTCATAGGCATGTAAATGTACGTAAAGAAGTCTATGATTATAATATACTACACGAAAAAATACACAGGATGCGGAAGAAGAGATTCTAGCAAAAATAAAATAAAATATTTACCAGGTAAAAAAAGGGATTAAACTAAATTAAAAAAAAAAAAAACTTCTAAGCTACAAGATATAAAATAAACTTTTTTTTAAAAAGTCGCAATAATAATATAACAGCATTCGACTCAGACGGTGGTTTCAAGTACCTCGTGAGCAGGCGCATCGGCCACTGCGCGGTGGTGTGGCGAAGACATGGAATTCCTGTCGGCTGTTGCAATGCCACCGGAATTCGGTGGCCACGGAACGTCAGCAAGCGGTGGCGAGGAATAACCCGAGGCAGCAGACTCAGACAGCACCGAATCGTTCGAACTCGATGTCCGTCGCCTGGTCGAGTCGTCTGAAGACGTGATGGACTTGGCGCATGGCTCAGCTGGTTTTTCTCGTTCTTCGTCCCTGTAAAAGACAAAAACCAATATTTCACTTGAGTAAGTTTTAATAATAATATAACAGTGTATGTGCTGTGAAATTTTTGATCAATGATGATATTTTTTTATTTCAGATATTATCATTAGGATTAGTTAAATGAACGCATGAGATGAATGCATCTCCTACACACCCCGTCCATGTCACCGTAGATCACATTGTTAGAAAGAAATTTGACCAATATCTGAGCATATGATAGCCTCAAGCCATCCCAAAATGTATGTGTATACTATCTTTTAATATTTTTATAAGCATTGTTCAAGACTTCAACCAGTTTAGTTATTTTTTTTATGCAATTTTAGGGCAATACATGACTCATTAGTTTCTTAATTATCATTACTTCATAAAATCATGACATAAATTATAACTTTGTTGGTTGTGTTTTAAATAATTTGCACCTTGGAACACAATTTTTAAATTTGGTAATTGAGTTTCTATATTCAATTTTTTCATTTTGAGCACTGGTGCATGCAAGCTATTAATTTTCATTTTCTCAGCGTGACCAATTCTGCTAATTTTGCCTAATTTAATGTACCACACAATACTTTCAATTTTTGAGATATGTGAGCTCTACTCGATTTCTTAATTATTTTACATCCTCTATATTTTTGAGGTATCCATTATTTTAATATTTATTTTATCATTAGTAATTTTGCAGTAGTGAAGTTTAATGTGAAAATAGTAAACAATATTTGTTATAAATTTAAATGATCCAATATAGCTAATTATTTAAAATTAAAGGGAATCACATAATTGCTAAAGACAATATGAGCAGATTAATAGAGTACCGTAACAAATAAGCAATTTTCATTGTACTTAATATTACTGAGTTCAATTCGTAATGTTATAGATTATTATAGAGTAACACGGCATATTTCTTATATAAAATAAAACTATGAATTTTGTTATTCTCGAGGTTATTCTACTCTGATATCTATAAAAATAACATTAATTTTTTTTTTAATAATCACATTATTTCACATGAATAAAATAACATTAGTTATAGTATTAAAGAAACACAATAATTATTGACTATGATGGTTTACCTGATCTTAAGAAGTATATATTTGTCTGGTATAAGACCTTCTCGACCATTGACACAGCCACGCCACCAATCACCAGACACCTGAGTATGAAGAGCAATAGATGCACCCTTTTTAAAACTCAATTCTCTTTCAGATCGAGCGACAAAATCGTATTGTGCAGTAGCTTCAAGACTTTCACATTCTGTTAAAAAGAAAATCAATTTTTTAAAACATTTTTTATTTATTTATTTATTTATTTTTTTAAAAATATACAATCTGTAAACCTTATATTAATACAATGATCATATGGGTTTACAAATCAATTAATTAACAGTGGATCACTTGGGAGGGTAGATGTCATTCATTGATAGAACTACAGCATTTAAAACAATCAACAAATTGTAGTTAATGGTTAAATAAAATAGAATATGTTTTATATAGATACTGATATATTATGGTTTCTATTGGGTGTGAGGTAAAAAATTTGAAATATAAACATAGAAAATACATGTATGAAAAAGCACTAATAATAATAATAGTAATATAAAAATTTATTACGGCAAGTTGAATACTCGGTGAATTATCTTAATATTTTTTTTTTAATTGTATTAATAATAGTTATTAATGATATGATTAATTTTTTCAAAAAAAAAACTTTTTTATTATTTGTTTAAAAACCAATTTCATTGAATCTATTAAATCTTATGACCACTATATTTTTTTAACTTTTTTGTATATAAATAATCTATTGCTTAACTAAAGAATAGAAATTAACTATAAGTTGAACAAAATCTGTTCATTATTAATAGGAGTAAAAACTACTGTATATAAGTATAAAACAAAAATTTACAAAGCTCAGAGAATTATAATAATTTAAATAGTAACAACATGTTTCGATTTAAGCAATCTTAAGGTTGTATAAAAAATTTAAAAATATACATATAATATATAAAAATTCAACACTACAATAACATATACCTAAATGACAAAAAATAAAGAGCAAAAAAATAATAATTAAAATACTAATTGATTAAGTGATTAATAACAATAGTTCATAAATTTTAAAAGTGCCTAATTGTCAGAGTATTCACATTTAAATAATTCCACCAGAAGTCATTACAAATTCTAGAAAGATTTATAAATAATACAATACCAAATGTTATAACTTTGCCAGTCTTAAAATCATCAATTCTAAGATATTCTAAGGAAATATTAATTTTTAACTAATTATTTTTATTGAATTCATTGTATTTTATTTATTTTCAATATATGAGAAATAACAAATGCATACAATATAAATGAATAGAATATGGACATTTGTTTTTGAACAAATTGAATGTCATTTGATACATTGTTGGTAATTTGTGATTTTCACTTATATGGTTTGACAAAATTGACAGAAACTGATAATAAAATCATGATTTGTTATATTAATAATACACATCATTTATATATATATATAAATAGTCTATTTAATTAACAATTAGAATTTTTCAAATAAATATTTTTTAGAAATATGTAAAGTACCTGTGTGAAAAGTTGAAACTCCATACAGTTTAAAAATAAGTTACACATTACTATGTCTAAAATTTTAAAATAAGAATCTAATAATAATTATGAATAAATGCAGAAGTATATTTAAGAGAAGAGCACAAGAAGCCCATGTCCCACTCATTCACCTTATTAATACTTTTTAGTACATTATACATTTATTATTAAATTGTGAATCATATCGATTTATATTTTTAAATTTTTATTAACACTGATTACATCAATCAAACTAGTTATATTGTCATGTTTAAACCATAAACAGAAGAGTGAAAAATGCTCTAGGAGAGAAGTGTGATGTTTTTTGTTTGTGCCGCTCCCATTAGACATTTCTAAATGCCTCCCTGAATATATGGATGAAACAATATAATAAAGGCGGTATAAAAAACAAATATTGATAAAAAATGAAATCTAAAAATTATAGATACCTATTGTTAAGGATTTTAAAAGAATTAAAACTTCAATGAAATGTGAAAACATGGAATCAATTTTCTGACTTGTAAATTTAATTGATAAATGAAAATGAATATTGCATTACAAGTTCATCTCGCAAGAATTAAATAAATTTGAATCTAAATATTCATTATTCATGAAAGTTATTCAATCAATAATGTTATATACATTTGGAAGACTGTATCAAGAAGAATCTGTAACAATTTCAACTCATCTCAACTTTTGACTTTTTTTTTAAATAACATTTCATTTCTGATTCAAATCCAAAAGTAAACATAGCATGTTTATTTGATTGTATTGTATCTAAGTAAAAATTATATTTTACCTACACAATTTCAAGTGAATTCTACAGTGTCTTATTTTCATATATTACATTATTTACTATTGATACCAATTATTATATTTTAAATGCTTATGCAATGACCAATGGTTATTAGTCATATTTTCAAACCATTTATATCAGATCCAACATTAAATGGTTCTGCTTCGTAAGTTTTCATACCCCCCAGAACGATATTTGATCTCATTATATTTGGTCACGCTCTGTTGGAATCAATAAAATACTTTTTTGTCTTTGATTTTTTTTATTTTTATCATTTGTTTTCTTCAACTAACAATGAAGTTGACACCTAAACCACAACGTACCGTCTTCTGATGGGTAAACCTCAGAGTCGATGTCCTCTTGAGCGTGATCAGAAGGTGAATCGCCCACGTCTACATCATCTGGCTCGCGGGATATGTACTTCTCGTACACGAGCCCACCAATTTCTGATGATGATGGAAATATGTCTTCATGGAAGAGAATTATATTTTTAATGAGATCGTTAACCAGGTTTTGGTACTGAACTTGGTCTTTTTCCTCTGGAACCGGCACTAATGTCGGACCAAAACATATAGCCAGGTTGTAAACGTCCATCATGTTTTCATCGCTGAATTCTGACAAGCTGCAATGAAATGTCACGTTTTTAGTTAAATGTAAGATTTGCACGAAATTCATACAACTTACTGGTTGAGGAATGCAAACAAATATCTTAACACAACAACAACTTGATTGGGGAAGCTTTGGACAAGTTCTTTCATTCTCAAAACAAATTGATGTCGTGACTCAAGCTCTAAAAAAAAAAAATTAATAAAATAAATAATACGCAAATACTTAATAGTATTATGAATATTGTACAGTGTGTTAAGAAAACTATATGAAGTTGAAGAGAAACGCATACAAAGTATTTACTTTAAAAAAATTTTTGAAATTGTGTTTATTATTTATCTTCATCATAAATTAAATATTTAACAATCACCAGTACTATGAAGAAAATCCAAAAAAAAAATTTTTTTAATTTTAAATGTCATGTAATTACATTCTCAAATATTTAGTTATAATAATAAAATATCTATAAAAATAACTTCAACAGAATAAGTTAACAACTTAATCAATATAGTTAAAAGTCAGATTTTATTTGTATTTACCGTTTTGTATAGAATTACTGTCCTACAATAAGAAATATTTGTGATTTTATCGTCATTAAAATATTACAGAAGTTAAAAAATTAGCTAAAATATTCCAATTATACATATTTATTTTTCTTGAGATAAAACCGTAATTTATACACATGACTTCTCTAAAAAGGTCTCCAAAAATTATAGTCTTAAAGGATGTTCTAATTCATGCTCGTCTTGTGTTTTGATTTGGATTTTCTAATATATATATAATAGAATCTTTGTTTTGATTATGCTTACGGGCTAATTCCATGAATTGATCGAAGTAAATAATTGGAAACAGAGGTTCTCTGAGTTCACGCAAATATAATTTCAATACGCCGGCCACAGAATTAATGTCAGAGGCATCTGTCATGTCGGCTAGTGGATCTTCTCCTCTTTCAAAAGTGTCTTTGAAATTGTTGATTTCCACTTGCGAGCCAGACACTCTAAAGATTCCTTGATGATGGAGACCTGTTTCGAAAATTTGTTTTTTTTTTTTATCTAAATAAGAAAATCGATCGTTTCACATCGTGCGCAACTCTTACCGTATAAATTGATCACTCGTATACAACTCTTAATTACTAGCGGTATTTCTTGGTTGGTCGCGTCCAAATACTCTTCCAAAGACCCTCCAAACAGTTTTGGCTGACCATTCATCTGTAACCTTCCGATCCTTTTTCTCCGTACAATCGGTTTGTGCAACGGACGTTGAGGCGTTTGTTTAGCAGGCGTCAGTTCGACGTTGCCGTTTTGAGGACGCTTACATATGGACGTCAGAGTTTCGTTAATGTGCTGTTGTTTCGCGTCCAGGCGGACGATTCGACTTGTTCTCATGAGGTAATCACGCAGTTTCTAAAACAAACGACGAAGGGGGAATAAATTGATAATCTTTCACCACACATGTGGGCATTAACAAGAAAAAAATACTAACAAAAAAACAAAATGTAATAAATAATTATATTTTGTAAGATGTCTCGACGAAAAATAAAAAAACAATGAATTAATTTAAATCAAACGGAATGTAAACGTTCAGTAATTATTATGCACGGTGTTTTTTTTTATATATATATTTTTAAATAAATCCATTTCTGAAATAATGCTGTTTCCTTTAAAGTACAGTTATGAGAAATGTTTTTGGTACTGTTTTTCACATTAGTTTAAATATATGTTAAATATAAATTGAACTGTGTATTCTTTCTAGGCACAAATACCAAAATGGTCAGTGATGCATGACACTGGGGCCCCGAGTTTTAAGGAGATTGCAACATTTAAGATGGGCTTCTAATCATAATAATGGAATTTCTTATTAAATTAAATATTTATAGAACAAATAAATGATGATTCAATATTATACTTTTATCATCTAGTTATAATTTGTAGCTTATTTATCCAGCATGGTTATAAATTATCTGTTCATTAATAATAATAGACCTCTGTGCCTGTGATAAATACATTTATAATTAATTAAAACAGTATAAACTTTTAAAGATGTATGTATTCCTACAGCACTACTTATCAATTTTTCTGTGATTTATATTTGGATATTGGTATTTAAATACTATCAAACAATGCATTTTAATGTACCCGTTATTTTATTATTAACTGTTCGATAAATATTGCAATATTTATTTTTTTTTTGATATCAATGTTACCAAACGTATATTAATATGATAAATATCGTAGAAAACTCAATAAATTTAAGATCTTATTAATAATTAAAAAAACGTGTTTTTGTCAATATAACCATTTGAAAAATAAAAGGTTTCAGGCGATAAAGAATATTTAAAAATAATTCAGTTTTAAATTGTCATACAATTTGCAGTAGCGGATTCTAAAAGTCCTTGAAAAATTTACATTATAAATAGCCTATTGTTTATCCTAGGAATATGAACATAATATACGTTTTTATTTATTCTATGTATATAAGATTGAGAATAATGGGAATCTCAGGAGCGAATAAGAATAGCCCCTGAAATTATACTCAAAATCCACCCCCACCCACGTACACGACAGTTAATAATAATTTAACATTTTCCATGCGATAGTAAAATAACTTTTATCGCAAGTATAACACTTGGAATTGGAAAAAGTTATACATAACATCAGCTGTATACACTCACGGTTAGATAGAATTCTTCAGTCTCGTGTTTGTCTGCTCGTAACTTAATACTAATCGTTTCCGGTGGCTTGCTAGTGGGTATTGCTTTCTCGCCGAAATAATTACTACAATCGTAATCGTTGGCGGTGAGCATCTCCAAAAGAGTTTTTTCAGCAGTCGCCAATGTCTTCCACACCTCGTCGGACTCGGTGTGCAGGCTTGTCACTCTTTGATTCAACTGTTCTAACCTCGTCTCCATGTCGGCGCACAACAATTTTTGCAATTCTGGTTCCGCGTACTGTGAAACAGAACGCATGTATAGCAGGTAGAAAAACAAAATGCTTAGACTTATTTAATTAATAATTACCTCGTCTTTTTGCCCTTGGAATTCGAACTTCTTGGGTATCATAAACGCGGTATGATTGTATTCTAAAAATCGCTGTTTGTCCACACCCGAATCCATTGCCGAAACAATTAGATTAGTAGCGTCCAGACCGGCTTGCATGGAACGAATACGACCCTCTTCGGCAGACGTTTGCATTTTCAGCGCCTTCGTAACGCAATGGTGAAATCCAAAGTCCATGCAATCCATCAGATCGGACAGGTCGTCGACAAAATACTTGTGCACCGTACTGTTGGTGGCTTCCAAACAAAGAAGGTACTCGTTGCGCGCTTTCAACGCTTTCAGTTTAGCGTCGAAATATTTGTTTTTTCTCTAAAACATACACACACACATTCAGATTACAATAATTATTGGACAATATTCGAGAACACAATATAATATTATTATTACTTTTTGAACTTCTTTCCCGATGAGTCTGACTTTTTTAGACTTTTCTAATTTCTCTTTAGGAACTGCCTGCTCGATTTTCAGTCTTTGATTTTCAGCCACTTTCAGCTTGGCATCCGCCTGTTTGGCTTCCGACTGATACGACTGATATGTCTTCATGGTGGTGTGTAGCTCGTGAAGAACCCGCAATATCTCCTCGTGGATTTCATAACAAATCTCCCGGCACTATAGGATCATTACAATAATAATAATAATAATACAATTAATATTAGTAATTGGGGGGGGGGTTTTTCTAAAACACTCACTCGTTTGTATATCCTTTGCACGTCTTCGGTGACCTGGGACAACCTGCTGACTAGATGAGTGGAATAGAGTTCACTGAGGGCCCCGTGATCTTTACTGAGATTTTTCGTTTGCAACACCAGTTGCTGCCAACACGAGTAGCTCGTGAACAACGACCACTGCTCTCTCCTAGACACACACATAACAAGGTTAACGGTGTCACATGCATGTGGGTTTTTTTTACAATACATACGAAACAAACTAATTTACATTCCTTCCTGTTAACGTGAATGCACAGGATACACACTTAGCCGAGCGAATGCGTTTTTTGTTTTTATTGACGGTGCGCACAGTTAGAAATACTAATTCCAAAACGTATGGTAATTTTCAAACGCGACAACACTCGGCTCCACAGTATAGTGTATAGTGCATATTAATATAATATTATGTTCTATGTTTAGATTATAATTTTCAATAAGGTTTTTAAAAAGGCGTGTGTCTTGCGGTATAGAAAAACTGTAGTTTCACACATAATTATAGAACTTCAAATTGTGTTTTAGAACGTTATTGTAATAATTATTACTTGAAAGTTAAAACTTTTTGAAAAATTATCAAAAAAAAAAAAAAAAATAGGACGTAAAATAATAAACTCTGTACGTACCTAATCACTAAACGAAAGATTGATAAGCGGAAATAAAAAAAAAACAAAAAAATAATTTAATAAATCAGAAAAAAAACGAAACAAATCGTATATAATTTGTAAACGTCATGCGTCAAACATCGTTTTTTGGATACCTATAGACCTAGTTATTTACTGTTTTCCTAATGTACTAAGACACGATACAATTTAAAAAACTTTTTTTGATATCAACATGGTACTTATTAGTAATGTTAAATACGACCATTTTTATAACAGCCAACAACTTCAATAAAAGTTGAAAAAACAGTGAAAAATGCAAAATAAAAGATCAACATCTAATGTAGCTATTACATGAAATAAATTATGTACTTCAAATCTATTGTCCTAGAATCTAGAGTATCACAAAAAAAAAAAACTTAACGCTCTGAATCCTAATTTTAATGAAAAGAACAAATGACTTTGGTACGATAAAAATTACCAAAAAACTATTCAATCAAATATTATGGAAACAAAATATCCTAAAAAGTATTTTGAATTTTATACTAGTAGATTGTGTAATGGAGAAATATGCACTAAAAATTCATGAAATTATATGAAAAAAAAAAAAGAAATGCTCTATAAATGGAAAAAATTAACTTTTAAACTACCTATCTGTTACATGAAACGAATTATATATAATTGAAATGTATTATTCTAAAACAGGGGTGGCTAACTTTTATGGACTTGTAATCGACCTCCGACTTTTGTTGGGTTATGTCAAAATTGACATCAATTTACCCCAAATTAATAAATTATCAAAATAATAATTTATTTATGTAATGCATAATAATATGCACTTGACATAAAACCTTTAAAGAACAAATATATTAATTTATTTAATACAATTACGTTATTTTATAAAAATAATAAGATCATTTAAAAGACTTATTAAAATTCTGCAATTTTTTTTTTTAATCGGAATACCTACATACTTGTTGAATGCTTAAACACCTATGATGTTGATTAACACTAATAAGTTACATTGTTTCCAATTGAAATCAAAACGTCTAATTGTAATTAATTTGAATTTAATAAACGGGTTAAACAAAATTAAAGAACTTTTGATAGATATTATTTATTTTTTGTGTTTTTGAAAAAAAAAAAATAATAAACGAAAACTCGATGAATTACGAAAAGCAGTGGCGATCATGTCAACCTAATATCAACGACCTGTTGATCTTCGCTATCCTCTTTGAGGAACAGAAAAAAAATGAATTTCGCATTGAAATTAAATCCAAGCTCTACTAATTATGCAACATAGCGTACATTGTACACGATTTCTAAAATTTACATTTTCTAATATATTTTTCTATTTATAAATGATATTAATTTATCAATAAATTTAAATATTACGTAGCTACAACAATATTGTAAACCTAATAAAACACTTATCCAACGTTAAAAGACAACGAATAAAAGTTCTTAATATTTTGTTCAATCATATTAATAATAAAAAAAAATCATACGTAAAGATAATTATATTAGATTTTAAACAGGTTTTGGCAACATGAAATCAGTGCTGTTTCATACGCATTTTTATTAATATTATTTTGATTCATAAACTCACTTTTGTTTTTGTTCTTTGTGACGTATTTGTAAACTTTTAGCCAGTTTGTCAAGGCTCTTGCTGTAGTCCATTTCCACCTCTGCCCTCCGTCTGAAGTAATCTTGAAGTTCGGAAACCAGAGACACTTGTGCTTCGACTCGACTGTCCAGACATCTTAGATGTTCGTTAAGCTGGAGGCGAATATCTGTATAGGGGGTAAAAAATATTAAATTAATTTCGGAACGCCTCGAACAAATTTCAAAAACAAAACAAAAAATGGAGTGTTCTCAATGATTATTATTATTTTTTTTTTTTTGCAACCTACAGCAAAAATAACATTTGTTACTATTAATGTTTTTCATCACAATGCATACTGTGTACCTATTTCAAAGTATATATATGCATTGTGTGATTCTCAATCAGAAATTAAAATAAATAATTGTCTTACACGTGGTAATAATCTAAAGATTCATACGGTTCTAACAATAGCTGCCTAGACGATGAGCATGAAACTAATAAATAAAAAAAAAAAAAAAACGTGGGCAATACAATGCTCTTTTGACCTCTAACAACTGCATTATAATAAGGTTTACAATTCGTATAAATCAAGTATAAGTTATCTCGGATAATAAAATTCGGAAAACCATTTTAGTTTCGAAATTCTACATAAATGAATTTATTAAGAAATAATGTTTTGATTTATTAATGTCGTGTATATTATTAACAAACAGAGACATCGCGAAATGTAAATTGTTTTAACACACCCACACAGAGTGATTATATCGTCATTGGAGTGTTTTATTTTGTAAATTCAAGATATTATAATATTTCCCGTTCACTGGATCACCTCGTGAGAAAGCTGCACGATAATTTAATCGAGTATTTTTAAACAATATTATAATCTAATCTAATCCAATTACATGCAGTAAAAGGCATAGGCAGATTTTAAATTTGAAAGTAAGTACCTCTGTTAAATGAATAACGAACGTATTTACACATAGTCATTGAGTACGTCTACATTTAGTGTTAAATATGTCCTAATAAAGTAATTCATAAAATCGCGTGTATTATATTATATAGTCAAGGATAAATGAAAATTGTGTTTATTTATTTATATATGTTTACATTTTTTTTTTCAAAGATGAAAATTACAATACTTAAATCCACACATCCTAATTATTCCTATAATAGTATCGGTGTGGTTGTTTAATATGTGCCCAGGCTAAATATGGTGGTGTCGCTCCAAGGTCACTGCGTATCTATTCTCGCCGAAAAAAAAGTAAAATGCATTTAAAAGACCATTTCGATCATCTCGTTGCCGACAAAAAATCTATTAAGTTACCCTCCCTCGAATAAACACAAGTTCCAGTATTTGAATAATGGAACCCCTTCAAAAATGTTTCCGTCCTTTTTTAGCCACGAGAATGGTCCCTAAGTGAAGCTAAACATGACGACCCACTCCATAAACAATAATTCTATCCGGTATGGTTTACGAAGAAAAAACAAAACAAAATAATTTTCAATGCATATCCTTTTTACAATAATAATAATATTATTATCGCACTGCAGAGGCGACACAGTTAACAGAAGATATAAATGTTTATTTATTTGTTTTCAGGCACGAATACAAAACCTAAACGGATTCAACGTCAATGTTTATATATATATTTTTTTTAAACGTAACCGTCTCCACACCATAAGCACACAACAAGCGGGGGCGTACCACAAAAATTATGATATATAGGACGCGCACGTCAAAATGTCATGACTGGATTAAAATAAGAGAATGACCGATTAAAAACTACATGTGTGTGTGTGTGAATAGAAATTGATAATGAACTCAAACGCGAAGAGTACACACAGCGATGTTCTATAAGTCACCCAAATATTATCATATTGTATAAGGTAGTACAATAACCTCTTTCGTAAGCTTTCATCGAATACAGTTCTTCCTTTAACTCTAGAGACACCGGATGAAACGATTTCGATATCGTCGAATTATTCGACTTCCCCTCTGCAGACACGGTACTATATCATCGTGTACAAGGTGTTTCCTGTAAACTGGTTTATAAGGCTTCAAAAAAATGATTTCCCCCCCCCCTTTGTAATTGCCGAGGGGGGAAACGTTCTGAAGTATAAAAGTGAACGTATACCATCACCAATATTAAGGACGATTTGAAAAATATATAATATTTATAAATATATATATATAATATGTGTGTGTGTGTGTAATATTATAACGAGAGTATGAGTAAAATTATATTATAGGAGAAGCACCGTCCACAACTACAACAGAATAGACAAACGGTCTTTCACATCGAGACGCGCGTTAAGTACACACGTGTCGACCGAATAAATCAACAACAAACAAAAGACTATTATTTTTTTTTTTTTTTTTAACAAGCGGAAAATAAACATCACACGCGGATATAATACGACAATAATTATTAGTATGTATGATCTGATTTAATTCATAGAGATGATAATAATTATTATTGTTTTAACATCATTTGTCTTCAGTGACGAGACAAACCCGTTTTTTAACGTGCAGCACGTATTGCTTCATTATAAACCGAAGTTCTAGTTTCACATGTGTATTAGGTAAGGTTATAAATTTAATATACAACAAGACACACGAGCGTAATTGCCCCGATAATTAGTGCACCTTGATTATTAGTCAGAAGAAAAAGAACCAGTTAGCCAATGACAATTAATTATTTTTATCCCCAGTCCAGAAATGTGTATATTATTTGGTTACATACCGCCGAGGCTAAACGCGTTGTATTTCTCTGTTAAGGTCGTTAAACTTGTTTGGATGGACTTGACCTATTATACTTTTCTGACAACCGAACGCCCCGTAGAGTTTAAGATTATGTACAACAATCCTTTGAGTGCAATCGCAGACGACCGGCCGGGTTAGATAACTTATTACTATGTTTTGATCAAATTTCAAATCGTTCCCGTATAATATAAAATTACCCCACCTAGTACAGGGTGTTTTCACTGGGTAAACATTAAATTTGTTTCAACTTTTGCAATAAATTATCAAGATAACATAAAAGAAAAAAAAATAGAAAATTTGAAAAACAAAATAAATAACGAATTTGTGAAAATAAAGAAGACTGTTTTTTTTTTTTAATCGATGCAATCCTAATTTCATAATGACTGAAGTGTGTTCACCAAACTCCCCTTATATCCGTTTTAGATAAATTTAACTTCTATTTTCGTCAACCCTCACTACTTTCCGCGGTAGTTAGTTGTAATTAGAATACTTATTTTCACACGCACACACGTGTTTTTCACTTAATGTGTATTTATTTAACAAAAGTGTGCGTTTTGTTTCAATCGAAGGAGACTTCCATTATTTATTAATTATTCTATTTGACTTGTATTCTTTTCCTCCATTTTTTTTCTATTTTCTATTTTTATGTTTTCAGTATTCATATCAGGCCAGGATTAACGTATAGGCAAGGTAGGCACATGCCTAGGGCTAGCAGTTATATTTTCCATACAGTATTCCAAAATAATTTACAAAATTTAAGTATATTAAAAAGTTTAAGTATTATAGTTTTTATTATAAAATTCATAACCCAAATTTTTTTTTTTTTTGGGAATCAAGTAAAATACAATTCACAAACCAGTTATCTAACACTAGTTTTTGTTTAAAAAAAAAATAAAAAAAAGCGTAACATTTTTATAAAGTCGCCTCACTGTGAGATTTTGAAAAATATGTGCTTAGGGCTACGCATCATGTTAATCCGGCCGGCCCTGATTCATATCCGAATTCGGTATGGGTGGGTACCACTTGACGATAAATTGATAATATTCCGTAGAAATTCGACTGAGGTTTTGCGATGATGGCCTCGTTAAGTCGCTGATAATTTTTCCCGCCATAATGACAAAAAAAAAAAAAAAGGCGGTTAAACAAAGGGGCGACCTTGACGACGGTGTGTGGTGGTCATCTCGCGCGCGCTTTCTTCTCTCCGCCCACGAAAAGCACCGCGACTAGCTACGAGTGAGAGAGAGACTACGTTTTCGTGTGACTTAGGCAATCGTCGTTGTCGAGGCGAGACGGGGGCCGTTCAAAAATACGCCACCGGCAGAACACAACCGCACTGCGGTCGACGTTCCAAGTCTTAAAAATAGAACGAAACACGCCGCACACACACGCACCACGTTGGTGTAGTGTCGTTAATGCACCGGACGGACGTGTGGCGGCGGCTTTCGAAAGAACTGCATACGTCATCATCGGCAAATGCACATTTACATATATATATATATATATATTATATATAAATTATATACATACTACTGCGCATCCGGGTATCTCTGTTCCAGACATAAAGTGTAAAATAAATTCTTATTTTAGCAGTTTGAATGATCTCGATAAAAAAATACATTTTCGTAAGGAAAAAAATTTAAGGTCAAAAAAGATTACAAAATAGGAATTTTATTTATTTATTTTGTTACTGTTGGACATTTTGAATTTATTTCGAAAATTAAAAAAACTGTTTCAAATCGTTTTAATATGACAGCGCAATTGGCGTACATAGGATTTAATTTCGTAGAGGGTTATAAAATAAAAATAGAATAATTAGTAGGTATTACGAATCAATTTTATTTTAATAAGAATTTTACCCTATTATAGGGTGACCATACGTCCTGTTTTATACAGGATTGTCCTTTATTTCGGCTCTGTGTCCTGTTGTCTTGAAAAACTTCTCTCAGGACGCTTTTTGTCCCGTAATTTCAAATCTGTCCCATATTTTTTTGACTAACTGTTGATTTAAAATTATTGAATAAAATAATGTAAGAATCTAGAAATGTTTTGGATACCATTAGATCAATTATAATCGTGAAATTAATTAACAAGTTTTTTTAGAAAGTTAAGTATACAATATGCATGAATAAAGGATTTGAAGAAATTTTAAAAAGTATCAATTTAGTTTTTCATCATGTTGTTTTATGTTTTTCAAAATAATGTTTTTATGTGTTTAAATTTAATTTATAATAGGTAGTTTAAAAATTATACTTTTGTCACGATTCAAAAACATAAATATAAATATATATATATGTAATAAATACTTATTTATTTAAAAATATTATGAAAAATATTTTTGTCCTGTATTTTATTTTGTTAAATATGGTCACCCTACCCAACTAGTCACATAAGAACGTAAAAAACAACCAATTAGTCTTATGGATAATTTAATGACGTTTGAAACTATCGTCAAAGAGACCACAGCCGTCATTAATCGTTATTTATTTAATAAATTTATGAAAATTTCTTCAATAATAATAATACACACACACACACCGACACAAATATCTTAAGCCCTATATTTAAATATTAAGGTAAAATTATTTATATTTATTCATATCTACGCCTATAATCTATTTTTTCCAATGCTGCGCCGTTAGTATATAGATTATACACAGATTAAATGAATTCGCACTTCTATCCTGCATCAACCTTATATTTCGGGGAGGGTTTGAACCTCCAAAACCCTCCCCTAAATACGCCACTGTCAGACAGCTCATAATATTGTAATATGTTATAAATTTATAATCAGTCAATAGGGTTAGGATTTGATGGCAAATGCCTCTTTTTTTTTTTCGATAATAGTATAAAAATAATTCTTATGTAGAAATGTGTTTCACTGAATTTCTAAGATAATAGGCCGACATATTTTTTTCCTTTTTCTACCTATAAATGCTTTTTTTATTATTTTTTTGTGTTTAATTATGGTTTTATATGATACTTTTAAATACTTATAGACGGAACAAATAAATAAGTTTACAACTAGGGATTTATTATTGACGATATCGACGATGAAGTAGGTATTTATATGGCCTGTTAATTTAACGATTATGAATATTTATACTACCAATCAATAGATTTAAATGCGTGTTCTTAATATGCGTAGATACAAGACACTTTACGACATAAAAATATTAACAGAACACAAATCGATAAGAGAGCTTGTTAAGGCGACACATTGTCGATGTATGACGTTTGAATTTAGTTTTAATGTACTTTAATTTTAAGTTTATTTTTTTTACTGTCTTTTTATGAAAAATAAAAAGTTTTTTCACGTATTAAGTGCTTATTCTATTATTAATATTGCCTTAAACTCCGAACCCTATTAATCACAATAAAAAGTTTCGTACGTGACACAACTTTTCGTTTCACCCTCTGTATTGCACACGCACACGGTGGGGGGGGAATAACGTGCGCCGGGCGGCTAACAATAATTACAACATTCGACCAGTAAAAATAATTATAAATCCTCGTATTGCACGTGTCTAGCACCATCAATTATTATTATCGTTATTGACGGAGCTATATTTTGGCGATTTTTCTAATTTCCCACACACAGACAAATCGCCCCCCGCGTGGATAATTATTTAACCTCTTTCTATAATGTATAATAGAATCGCCCGAGTGGCGAACACAATAACAACAATAAAACACACTGTACAGTTTAGATGATAATATCTCGTATATTTTATTATGATGACGAACAGCCGGCGAGGCGGCGTCCGCTCTCGTCGTTCCTCTGCGATAAGCGAAGGGAGACAGGTATATACGAGGGGAAAAAGGTGGCACTGCTGCTGGCTGCCAGCCTAACGACAACACAGTAGTAGTCCGACGACGCGGAGGCTCTGTAAAATTAGTGTAACCGTCGCCGCGGTGATGGCCGCGACTTCCTGTGGCCAACCCGTATACCTAGTAAATGAAGCATTGAAATGGAATACGCTTAGAGTGTTGAAAAGAATCAAATTACCGTATCGAAAATATATTGTATCCCTAATTGCTCAATCGGATCACTGATAAGGAACTGTTATCATACTTTAAAATTAATGTTATTGTTTTTATATATCTTATCTGATAATATGAAAATTTAAAGTGGTACCAATCAAATAAGAAAAATAATTTTATTTTTATCAAAATGGTCACTATTAGCGTATTCCATTTGATTGCTTCAATTCACTATACGTAACAGTATACACCTCTATTTATTATAATATTCTTTTACTCTATGGTTCAGACAGTGCAGGTCGATTACCTGCGCGTCCTCTATTTTATGCTAATGGCAAACGCGATAGTAGTAGTCGCTATATTTAAATGACGCGCGGACACATGGACGAATTTCGAATGCAAAGTACGCCAGGTCTTTGGTGGAGGGGGGGGACAAACGTGTCCGGTAATGCAAAATTAATATTGTCCAGCGAATACCCAACCGATGGATACACCAGTGTTTCCCAACCATTTTACTGTGACGACCCATACATTTATTTTTTAATAACTAGGCGACCCATTTCCTCCACAAAAAAAAAAAAAAAACTCAATTAGGTGCACATTAATATGTAGTAACATTAATGATAATATTTTTAAATAAACAATTTTATTATTTAATTTAGGCGATAAAATCCATTACAAAATGCTGCTGAATACTTATTGTTGTCAATTACAAATAATATATTAAAAATAATCTTTGAATTAAAATATTTATAATTCAGGACTGACTCTAAATAAAAACAAGTTGACAAAATATTACACATAATATGTATAATGATAAAATTTATGTTATTGTTCATAACGTAGCAGTAACAGTAAATAAAAAACTAGTAAAATTTGATTGCAGTATCGCGCTAAAAAAAAATAAAAATAACAACGTTTTGGCCACAAATATTTTAAATTTATTGTTAATTTTCGCGTATTAAGTCATTTTTATTTTAGATTCTGAACCAAGTGAAGAAGCTAGTGCTTTTACAATGATGTTTATTTTTTTTTCTGTGTACAACTTTTCGTATGGAATTACTTGTTCAAAAGTTTCGATCAGCAACTTTTTGAAACCGGATTTGCCTCTAAATTGTACTTTAGAGAGATTATTTTTTGAAAACTCTCAATTCTTCAATTTTTTTTTTCCAAAATTTGACAAAAATGACTCGGAAACCATTCATTTTTTGATCCAAACTAAATGAAAATTTAAACATAGATGGAAAATAATATAAGAAGGATTTTGGCGCAAGAAAATTTTGGAAATGTGAAAAAAAAACTTTTGGACATTTTACAAACATTTTTTTTTCTCTTTTATTTTTTTATATTATTAACTTTCTTCGTTTAGAATCGTTTTTGAAGAAGAAACGATTTATCGTTTCTTTAAAATTCAATACACCCGTCAAGAGAATCCCACCCGACGAGCGAAGTACACCCCGGCGAGCGGGTACACACTTTTTTCAATATTGTTCCCGGAATCGTAGGCGTTCGACGTGTAGGTATATATATATTACTCGGTGTTCATAAAATATACATAAGTTATTTGTTGTTTTTTTTATTTGTTCATCTCAAGAACCACACGCGTCCCATAACGGGATTTTGTGTTGTGGTTTCGCTTCCGTTTATTACAGACATAAACATTATTATTATCCACCAATATCGGTCCTGTCGGTCTGTTGTCTCTAAACCTTCGAATTACACACATGCGCACGCGCGCGCTTATGTACGTGTGTAGTGTGTTGAAAATCTAACCAAGCTTTTTCGTCAAAGAATACGGGCCGTTGGCCACAGGGTGGAGTCGAACGGCTATAATTAATCACCAATTCATAAAACCCAACGGCGCGGCGTCAAGGGGAAGAGAATAAGCAGCCACCCCGAGCGGGAACAAAAAAAGTGAAACGGAATCCATCAAAAACGCCTTGAGGGGAATGTCTATCGTCACTACCCATGACTCACCACATTGGTAGTAGTTTTAAGAGAAAAAAACCGAAAAATATCTTTTATAATATTAAAAATCAATGGTAATTTTTCGGTACATTTTTAAAACATTTTTCCAAAAAAACTACTATACTGATAATAGTTTAAAATATTAACGACCAGTAGATATCAATTTGAAAAGTGATCTTAAATAAAATCTACTAAAAATACAATTATTTTATTAATCGCTTTTTTTTCCTTTTTTACTTTTTCACCTTGAGGTAAAATAGGGTGTTAAAAAAACAGGTGAGATGCCAGTCTAACCTCGTTACTATGCACCGGAAATTTACATATTATAACGTGGAAGAGTTCATTTTTAACAATTATTATTTCATAACAGGAAAATCAAAAAAACTGTTAATACAATTAAATATAAAATATAAATGAAAGTAAACTAGATACACGTATAGAGCTTAAGTGATGCACCAAATTCTATAGTTTAGTTCTAATATTTTTAATTTGGAAAACTATGATTTATGAACAAAGTAAAATATCATACCAAAGTATGAACTATTTTGAATTCACTAAATTGTTTATAGTCTATACATATGTACTTATAAGTCTCAATTAGTTTAAACCTGTTTAAACTTTACATATTACATATTATACCTGTTTAATTTCCTAAATTAAAATTTTATGCATCCCAAATTTTGGGCTAATCAAATTAATAATTTAAAAAAAAAAATGTTATAAGTATAAATTAAATGATATAAATTTATTAAAGAAACTTTTTTAACATAGTATAATCTATAACGGTCAATAATATAAGTAATAAAAAGGACGTACTTCGTACCTTGGGTATACCTTCACTCCTCGAATGGGATACTCTCGGAGATATATTAAATTTTAAAGAAACGATAAATAATTTCTTTAATAAGACGATTCTGAGCTGAGCTTCAGTTTATCAAGACAATTTTAGATACTTAAAAATTATAAGGTTTGTTATGATAACAAAAAAAATTATTAATGAGAAAAAATTTCCAAATTTTAGATTCTGAACGAAGTGATGTTTATTTTTATTTTCTTTTTCTGTGAACAATTTTTTTTATAGAACTACTAGTCAAAAAGTAAAAAGTCTTTATCAGCAATATTTTGAAACCGGATTTGCCTCTAGTTGGACTTTTTTTCTAAAGGAAATTTTTCCAAAATTTTGAGAAAATTATTGAGAATTTCAAAAAATTACCTCTTAAGAGTACCGTCTAGATTCTAGAGGTAAATTGTGATTCAAAAAGTTGCGGGTTGAAACTTTTGGACAAGTATTTTCTATACGAAAACATGTACACATAAAAAATAAATAAAGAAAAAAGAAACATAATTTGTAAGAACACTAGCTTCTTCGCTTTACTCAGAATCTAAAATCAATTAGAATTTAATCCATATAAAAGAAAACAGTCACGAGAAAAACAAATATTATGTAGGTAACTATATTTTTCGAGCAAAAACTGCTTTATTGTTATCTCATTTATAAGTTATTACAATGTTTAACTAACAATTCTTTGAATGCATTGACACCAGCTAACTACATAAACAATGTAATAATAATATTATTGTTTTAAATTTTAATATATTACGTCATTTTTATGTAGGTAATGTAATTTAGTACTTATCAGTTATTTTCAGTTCTAAGTTCCAACAAATCTAATTAGATAAATAATAGTAATTGAAATAAAAAATGTATACAATTTAAACTTAAAAATTATATACTTGAGGCCTACTAGATTTGAGATTATTTTTTACGTACTTACATTTTAATTTGAAATTGTTTGTGACACTTTACAACATATTGATTTCAAAATATAAGTTAAACACACAAAAACAAGTTTACAATTTTAAACATATTAACATTTCTTGTGCCAAAATCTTTCTTATATTATTGTCTATCTGTGTTTAAATTTTCATAAAGTTCGAATCAAAAAATTATGGTTTCTGAGTCTTGTTTGTCAAATTTTAGGTAGTTTTTTTCAAAAAAAAAAAATGTAGAAATGAGAAATTTAAAAAATGACTTCCTTAAAGTATACCAACTAGAGATAAATCCGGTTGCTGATCGAGATTTTCGGACATATAGATACATAGAAAAAAGTATTCACAAAAAAGAAAAAAAATCATTGTAAAAACACTAGCTTCTTCATTTCGTTCAGAACCTAAAATAAACATTATTATAAAAAAAAATTAGCTTCTACGCTTCGCTCAGAATCTAAAATATGTAATCTAAAATACTCTTATTGCATACATAAGAAATAAATAGCAATTTAATTAGAAAAAAAATAGCAGAAAAATGGCAAAACTCTCAGTACACAAAATTATGCAATAAAAACTTTACATTGAATTCTTTTTAATATAAAACAGTTTTATGTTTTAGCCAATAAAAAGTTTTAAAAATATTTAAGTAATAATATTATTGTGAATTCCTTTCTTGATTTTCATTCACAATTTTTTAACGCTTTGAATAGAGCTAAAACCAATATATTATTTTAATATTCAGAAACCTAATATCAAAAATTTCATTCATAATCATTGATGATGTATTAAAATGGGCGGAAGAAATTAGCAGTTTAATTTGGTTCCTCATTTTTTTTTTTTTTTCTACAACACTGAGTAACGGAAAAATACAAAAATAATGTGAAATTTTCCATCAGCAAAATAAATCTGAAAATATTTTGACAACCCCCACAGAGCAGCTATTGATGACTTTCAATACATTTAGTACCCACTTCGTATTATTGATAACAATAATAATAATATGGCACTACAAAAGTTTCAAGGTAAGACCACAATGACGTCATAGTTTCTGTTTAAAAATAGTGTAAGATATTATTATACATCATTTATTGTAAGCAATATTTAATGACCAAATGGAGAAAATGTACTTTGTGATTAATAATTAAATTGATAGTAACAGTACACAACAACATATAGATAAATGACAAAATAAGCATTCAATTATTAATCAATTGATCATTAAAATGTCGTCATTTAGTACAAACTGAGAGTTAAAAGTAATTTTAATAACTTCAACAGAAAAGAATAATTTAAAAAGACTCGTTAAAATTAAAATCCAATAATTTTATTTACATGAAAATAGTTAAGCGAAAATTATTTTCCATTTATTTTTTTGTAACAAATATAATTTTCACTAATTTTTTTTTTTTTTTTTACTGAAAATGTTTATATGATTTAGTATTAAAAAGCAGGACACATTTCGCACCATGGATATATTCTTCGCTCTTCGGGTCAGATACTCTTTAAACTCTTTAAAGGTGTGTATAATTTTAAAGAAACGATAAGTAATTTCTTCAATAAGACCAACGAAAGAAGTTAACAATATAAAGAACAATAATAGTCGTCATTTTCAACACACTCACCAAGAGTATCTAACCCGAAGAGCGAAGAATATCCATGGTGCGAATTATGTCTGGCTTTCATGTCTATACTTATCTAATATATAAAACAAAAAAAAAAAAAAATTTCTTGTAATAATAACAAATTTCGTAATTTTTTGTAAAACTGTTTTCTCACTAAACATTTTGTTTTTCTGTTCTCAGTTAACGGTGGGCTTTACTGGCAGAGTAAAAATTAATAAATTTTATAATTTTGAAGTAATTGTTTTATAAACTAAATTTGTTATATAAACTGAAGTTCCGATCAGAATCAGTTGAAAAAATGATTTATCGTTTCTTTAAAATCGAACCGAAGCACCCGAGGAGCAAAGAATACCCATAGTGCAAAGTTTGTGTGGATTTTTTTCTTTTTCTTTTTTTTCCCGTGTTCGCGTTTTTGTTTAAAAATACTTGTCCATAAACTGGTGAAAATTAAACTTTATTGCAATTTAAATGCAGATAAATAAGACTATAGTATAAAAAATATTTTAATGAAAGAAAATTTTTGCTACGTGAACACTGAATTTGTTTTTCTCTTAACGTTTTTTTTTCCTGTTCTCAATTAAAAGTGGGATATAAAATCGGCTGAGTAAAAAATACAATTTTTTTTTTGTAATTCTTATATATTTTGTAATTTTTAATTAAAATCGCCTTGTATACCTATACTTAATCTCCATTCATTATATTTTTATTGAAAAAATTATTTATCATATTTTTAAAGTATTTAACACACCCATCTAAGGAGCAAAGAATATACCCATGGTGCGAAATGTGTTTGTGGTTTTTGTTTCATTAAATTTTAAATTGTTACAAATAACAAGAGTGTACAATAATTGGAAGAAAAAATTACGATATAAATTATTAACTGTACCGGCGGTGTCCTCGCGGCGTGTGAATAATACCATAAAAAATATATTTTCTCCGTTCGTAATCGTCGACAGAACACGTTTTGTTTTTACCATCATAAACGTTTACAAATCTTCTTTTTGATAAAGTAGAACGATCCGAGAACTTCACAAAATTAGTTATCCGAATAATCGTGATAAACCGTAATTCACGCACCAGTTGATCATCTCGTGTTGATGTACTTTGCTTCGCGATATTTAAAGTCACACTTAAGCTATATTATACGTATATATTGTATCTTACTTTGCTTTTCACTTTTATCTCGTCGACTACCTACTTACATCTTTTGGTTTTTTTGTATTCTCCGAGTCTTAATATTATATTGTCCAGGTGTGTATAATTTTCCGTTGAAATCTCTGTACGAAAGAATAGAATAAAAAGAATAGACAGGAGAGTCCGCCAACCCAGCTGACGGAACTCGTAAGAAAAACCGTGTCACAATAGGTTTTATACATATACGAATATTAATATTACACATGGATTATTAAAATATATGGATTAAATCCAAAATTCAAAACCGTCAAAAAAAAAATTTTGAGTAGGTATTAAAAAAAAAAATTTCGAAAATAGCCTTGTTTGTAGAATTACTTATAAGTTACTCGGGGAAAAAAACAATTTCGAATGAATGAGAGCATTTTATTTTTCAAAAAACACAGCAAATTACACGCATAATTTCATTACAAAGATCATGGTTGTATAAAATTGAGTTATGATGTACAGCAGCAGTCAATGAGGGGCATTTTGAACATTTATAAAAATAAACAAAAATATTACAAAAAAATATTAATGAGTTGTGTGTACTTCACATTACCTAATATCATAATATTAGTTATTTAAAAGTTTAAAAATCATAAATAATTTTACAATTTGCTGTGTTTTTGAAAAATAAAATGCTCTCATTCGTTCGAAATTCAACCGATTTCAAAAGTTTTTTTTTTCTCCGACAAATTTATAAGTAATTCTACAAAGTAGATATTTTCAAAATTTTTTTTTGGCCGGTTTTTAATTTTGGATTTTTTTTTTAACCATGGTAAAAGATGGACTATAAGTCACATATTATAACTTTAATATAATCTGCATTATATTAGGCAGGGGCGGACTGGCTATTTTTGGCCCGGGGTGCAAAATTAATTAGGGGCCCGTAATTTCTTTTGCAATTTTTTGGGCATTTTTAGATGATTTTTGTATTTAAACTCACCTAAAGGAATATGTTTATTTTATTGAATACACAATAATAGAAAATAATTATTATTATTCTTAAAATTATAAATTTTTATAATCATATAATAACATGATATGGTATGATTATCTTTAATGTATGGTTAGTCTACAAAGTATTATAAATGGATATTTTAATTATAATATTTAAATATAACCGTGATTCAATGACATTTTTCCTTGTCCGTAGGTGGTAATTATTTTAACTATATTTG